>VURO01012353.1:1926-17062 GCA_015108175.1 Pelvicachromis taeniatus
ATTTGAAAACAAGGGACTTCCCACCTCACTGTTGATGAATTCAGTTTGTTATTTGACAGTAGAATACAGAAGCCGGGGCAAGAAAAAGGTCTTTTTTTTGTTTTAATTGTGTAATTCCTTGATTTCTAGAAACAGACGGAACCAAATGTCAGAAACAAGATCCTGTACCTGATCCAGGCGTGGGCTCACGCCTTCCGCAATGAACCCAAATATAAGGTGGTTCAAGACACCTATCAGATCATGAAAGTGGAAGGTAAGTTTGAACGAGCCAAGTGCTCTCACCTGAAATGAAACCAACGGATCTTTGAAAGCTTACTGACCCAGATAAATGTTTTCTAACATGCCACTTGAAACTGGGTGATACCAGTTCAGATAATTTGTTATGATTAAAGGTACATCAGCAGTTGCAGTTATTGCCTCTTTGTGATTTTTTTGTAGTTGTTGTAAAAAGATTTTCTGCTTTTTGGTTGTGTGCAGGTCACGTTTTCCCTGAGTTTAAGGAGAGTGATGCCATGTTTGCTGCTGAGAGAGTAAGATATTTTGTGTTTCTTGGTTTACTGGTCTGTGACGGGAGTTATGATTTTGTGGCGTGTGCCCCATACATTGAGATGTAGTTGAGTAACGTGATGTCTGCCTTCTTTGTCCAGGCCCCTGACTGGGTTGACGCTGAGGAGTGCCACCGGTGCAGAGTCCAGTTTGGTGTTATGACAAGAAAGGTAGGCTGGCTCTGCTTGTAACTAGGGCACTTGGCAGTTTTATGGTTTCCTTCATTCATTTGATGCTGTGTGTGTGGTACATGCTCACAACGCATGTGTGAAAGTCAACCTCATTTTGTGTTCTGTGCTTTCCCAGCACCACTGTCGAGCCTGTGGCCAGATTTTCTGCGGCAAGTGTTCGTCTAAGTACTCCACCATTCCGAAGTTTGGGATTGAGAAGGAAGTGCGTGTGTGCGAGCCCTGCTTCGAGTTGCTTAACAAGTGAGTCCACAGATGTGGTGATTAAAATGCCAGAATTAGTGTGAAAAACAGTCTGTGTGTAACATGGTGGCCCTGGATAGTACAAGTGTTTATGTCTCCAGTAACCATTTCAGTATTGCACAATTATCTAGGGTGCAACAGATTAAACGCTTGAATTTTATTCAAGGTAAAATGATATTTAGATGTAATATGACTGGGGAAAAAATGATATGATTTGATATGTGCAGCTGTGGTGCTGAGGTAAGCTGTGGAGAAGGTGTTCTGGAAAGAGGGCAAATAGACTTTGTGGTGGATTAAGGAAGTGCAGGAAAAGGAGGAGGGAAGCAAAAGAAAAGTGGGATAGTCAAGGAGATGAGTAAAGTAGACAAGAGTACTAGGAGGGGGGAAAGGCTTAGAGTTTAGAGTGAGCTGTATGTGAGGCTGGACACTAAGGAACAAGAAAAACAACTTTGCAACAGGCAAACAGATGAAGCTGGAAAGAATGTGCAACACATTAAGTTGATTAAGGGTAGTGGTGAAAATGTACTAATGAGCGAGTGTGTGTTTTGAGAAGGTGGAAGGAATGCCCTTAAAGGGAGATGCGGAAAGAGTAATAATAAAAAAATAATGGTATGTAGATATTTTAAGATAGTGCCAATTGAAAAAATGAACTATGTAAATGTAGGTAAATTATCTCTGTAACTGTGTAACGTGTTCTGAGGCATGTTTGCACATGTTTGATGGCTCATATTGAAAGGCTGGTAACACTGGGTGAAACATGCTATGTAGTCAGACGTTGCTCCAAGCAGTTCTTAAATTGTCTCAGCAGGACAATGCAGAAAGATTTTAGTTGCAAATGTCCAGCTACAATCAGGAAATACAGTAATAGAAATGGATGCATCGTGAAAACATGCAGGCTACGTAAATGTTACAACTGCACACTGAAGATTGTGGTCCCGTCTTGTAAGTCAGTAAAGTTTCTCTATAAAGCTTTTCACAAGACATGTTGTCACAAAGTGCTGTGCAATCAGAATAATTATAAAGAAATATGATAGAACATTTAAATACAGTTATAGCAATACAAAACCAACCTCAAAACAAAACAGAATGGAGATAATTAAAAACAGTTGCTGTTAATAAGAATCTCAGCAGTTAAATAATTGTTAAATACGTTTTAACTGATCGATCACCGATCAGAGTGAACAGCTCAGAAAGCAGTTGAGCTTCCATCTTTCTGCATCACAAGAGAGTCTGAAAAGCGCTGGTTCAAAGCTCTTTTAAAATGGACTGAAGTAAAGTGGAAAAGTGTTCTGTTGTCAGATGAATTGAAATTTGAAATTCTTTTTGGAAAACATGAATATTACCGTAATTTTCGTCGTATAAGACGCACTTTTTCTTCCCCAAAGGGGGGGTTGGTGCTTTTTAAATACTCATTTTGCCTGCATTAAAACTGCTCCTAACTTTGTGTGGTGCTGCCCTGAAATGTCCGCACGTCTACCCCTCCTGCTCCATACGTTCCGCCTCCTCCGGCCAATGTTTACTGTCTGTGCTCTGCTCCGCCCCGCTCTTACTTGATTGGATGCCCGTGATTGATGGGCAGAAGAATTAATCCGCCAAAGCTCCACCCCTGAATCACGGGTGCCGTTTCTCAATTCTAAGTACGCGAGTTCGTACTCGCGCAATTGGAACACCGGCGTACTCGATGATGTCACAGGTCAGGTGAACGTGACCGGGCTGGTCTCGCGAAATGCATGACGGATTATTTGGCTCCACCAAGTCCACAGAAGTTTTTTTTTTAATATACATATATAAACTTTATTTATCACACTAGGAAAAAACAAAGACAATAACATTGTAGTATTACAATGAAAAGCAATGAAAGTGACAGGGACAATGTCATAAAAAGAAAGAAAAATAAATAAGTAAAAATGTTTTAAAAAAGGAACTACAAAAATTAAAATAAAAATACCAAGTCCCCACAAGTCACCACCGATGCATACTCGATAAAACGGGCGAGGCAGCATGTATGGTGTGTGTGAGAAAGTGTTCTACAGTATTTGGTTCCGAATCTTTTTTTTTTCTAGATTTTCCTCCTTTAAAATTGGGTGCGTCTTATATTCCGGAGCGTCTTATAGGGCGAAAAATACGGTACATCCTCTGGACTAAAGAGGAGGTGGTTTGCTATCAGCGATCAGTTGCATCCTTGATGGTACTGGGGTACATCAGCGCATGTGGAATTAGCAGCCTGCACATCTGGAAAGACATAATCAGCGCTGAAAGTTTTTAAGAACAACTTATGCTCCAATCCTGATGATGTCATTTTCAGAGAAGGCGTGCAAGACAATATTAAACCACTATTACAGCAACATGGCTTCTTAGTAGAAGAATATGCTTGCAGTCCAGACCTTTCACCAACTGAAAGTAGCATGAAACCAAAACTATGATGAAGAACACCCAGGACTATTGAGTAGCTAGAATCCCACGTGACACAGGAATTGGTCAAAATTCCTTAGGACAAATGTTTAAGTGCAAAAGAAAATAATAAATAATACTGTATTATAAAATAAGTTATGCAAGCAACATAAATCAAGGCATAAATTAAAATGGTATTTACTTATCAGAAGACACTCTTACATCCTCCTGAATGGGTGGGCCAATCTGGACAAAATTTGTACGAGCATTTTCACACATATAGCGTTGAATAATGTTGACGTAATAAAGCAGACATTAGGACATTTTTGCTTCGATTTCAAGAAATGCTGATATGCGTTTTCACTGTTTCCTGTTATTTATACACAGAACAAATAGCTGATGAGCTGATGTATTGATAAATAAGGGTTTGATGGTTACTGTTTTTCTCTAATGTAGCTGCTTTCTGTCTGTGAACTGGGAAAAATGCTTAAAACAAAAATATAATCGAACTTTAGCCACACCTGGAAGCATTGTCTGTCAGTATGTGTGTTCAGATGGTGATCCAAAATCCAAATGGAAGTAACTTGAAAGTGTTTTCCATGATGCTTTGTTGTATTGTTCTGTCTTTGAAGTGCTACTGTTGTTTCAAGCAGCATGCTTGAAACTCTCATTTACAAGGTTATTTGTCCTCCCTGATCCCTCTTCCTTACCAGCCACCCCTCCCTCTCTCCTCCACTTAGAAAAGCTGAAGGAAAAGCCCCATCCTCAGGCTCTGCTGAACTGCCACCTGAGTACCTGACCAGCCCACTGTCTCAGCAGTCACAGGTAATAATTTGAAACTCTTTATGTTGATCACTTGCTTTCTAGATGTTTTGCTTTTGTTCTGTTTCCTGTTAAATATCGAATTTTAATCATTTTCAAGTTATTATATTGTATTTTTTACATTTTAGACAGCCTTCTAGCCTTTTTGGAAAAAAGTTGTCAAAATAACAAGTAAAAATGGTGACTGTCACACTGGAAATAAATAGTCCCAAAATGAAAATAGACTCTGTGCAGCCCTGTGGGGGGGAAACCTACGTACACCCCATGATTCAGTATCACGTGAAATCAGTGTTTTCTGTATGACTCTATTTCCCATATTTTTGTGGAGGAAATTTGTCCTACTGTTCCTTACAGTGTTGCTTTGGTTCACTGAGATTTGCAGGCAGAGCTCTCTTAATGTAATTCTACAGCATTTCAATTACCGTAGGTTGAAGGTCTGGACTTTACTTATGATCATTATGAAACTTTAGTGTTTTCTTTTTCAGCCATTCTGTTGTAGATTTGTTGTAGTTTAGATGATCCAGTTACAGCCAAGCTTTAGTTGTTGGACTCTAGAATACTTCTCCTGTTTCTGCTCCACGGACCTTACCAGCATGCTTCTTTCTCACCAGATGCCCCCCAAGAGAGACGAGGCTGCCCTGCAGGAGGAGGAGGAGCTGCAGCTGGCCATAGCCCTTTCTCAAAGTGAGGCTGACGAGAAGGAGCGAATGGTGGGTTGCTGAACTGAAATGCTCGTTTTTGTGTGTGAGTGCGTTTGTTTTCAGCGAGTATATAGAATAAAAGCTGAATGCTCACACACAGTGGGATGTTAAATTGCAGAGACAGAAGAATTCGTACTCAATGTATCCCAAAACTGATCCAACCCCAGTGACTTCCTCAGCACCCCCAGTCAGTACCCTCTACACTTCCCCTGTGGTAAGGCTGTTTCCAGCAAAATCACTTATACGCTACAAAAATGTTTTCATGATTAAAAACCTGTTTGAAAGGTTTTTATTATTGTTAAGCAAATTTTAAAAATACATTTTTTGACTATTATGAAACACATTGCAGAACTCCTCTGCTCCGTCAGCTGAAGATGTAGATCCTGAGGTACATGTGGTCTTTTCAAATGTTTACAGTATGGTTGATTAATGCTACACCGTGCTTTTAAAGCTAATAAGGAAATATGACATCATTCCAGCTGGCCCGTTATTTGAACAGAACATACTGGGAGAAAAAACAGGAAGAGGCTCGCAAGAGTCCCACCCCCTCAGCCCCTGCGCCTGTGACACTGGCTGAGCCACTTCCGGCAATCAGTCAGCCCGTGGAAAGTCACGTCCCCGTCCAGCCTGTCAACATAGTGGAGGTATGCTGACATTGTGTGTTTAAAAAAAACAAACAAACAATAAAACTGAACGCAAATGAGACCCTGCTCATGGTTTGCCCGGTTCATCCCCTCTTTCAGCAGCAGTACCAGAATGGTGAATCAGAGGAGAACCATGAGCAGTTTTTGAAGGCTCTGCAGAATGCTGTCACCACCTTCCTGAACCGCATGAAGAGCAACCACATGCGTGGGCGAAGCATCACCAACGACAGTGCCGTGCTCTCACTCTTTCAGTCCATCAACAACATGCACCCACAGCTTTTGGACATCCTCAACCAGCTAGATGAGAAGCGATGTAAGTGTTGGCCTTGTGTAATTGTGTCCATGTTTATAGATTTCTCTCTCCCCGTGTCCAGGCTGTGAACTGAGATGATCTGTGTCTTGTCAGTGTATTATGAAGGGCTGCAGGACAAGCTAGCTCAGGTTCGTGATGCTCGGGCTGCTCTCAACGCACTCCGGGACGAACACAGAGAGAAACTGCGTCGTGCTGCAGAGGAAGCGGAAAGACAGAGGCAGATCCAGCTGGCACAAAAACTGGAGATCATGAGGCAGAAGAAACAGGTACGAAAGTGAATCTGTTAAATGAGACTTCAGATATAATAAGTTATAACCATGCTCACAGGTATTTCTTTGGACCGCAGGAGTACCTGGAGATGCAAAGACAGTTGGCCATTCAGCGCCTCCAGGAGCAGGAGAAAGAGAGGCAGATGCGTTTGGAGCAGCAGAAGCACACCATCCAGATGAGGGCCCAGATGCCTGCTTTCTCTCTTCCCTATGCTCAGGTACACATTTTATACTCAATCTGGCCTCAGACTGAACTCAACCCAAGGATATTCTAGTCAGTAAATTCACTTGATATCTCAGAAACAAAATGTCTCAATAATAGCAGAAAAATATGAATGGAAGTACCTAAAGAATACATTTTAACTAATGAAACAACATTTTTTAGATTTCAGTGGTAGATTTTTTTTGTCACATTTTTGAACTTTTGAAGTTCATTAAAATCTTTTAATTTTAATGCTTTCTTTATTTGCTGTTGTATAGATGCAGTCTTTGCCCCCGAATGTCGCGGGAGGGGTGGTATACCAACCCGGTGCTCCGCCCAGCTACCCAGGCACTTTCAGCCCCGCTGGTTCTGTGGAGGGTTCACCTATGCACAACATCTATATGAATCAGCCAGGGCAGACTGCACCAGCACAGTACCAGGCTATGCCTGGTCCTACCACAGGTAAGGAGGCTAACAAGAAAAAGGATCAGCTGAAAAGACATGAAATCTACCAGCTTTGGTCATCTGGCACTACAATTGGTGATATCATCTAAAATCTTAAATGTTCACTACAATGTTTGTTTTTTGTTTCCCCCTTCTTTCAGATCCCAATATGGTTAATGCATATATGTACCCGCCTCCAGGAACTAATGGGCAGCCCGCTCCGCCACCTGGCCAGGCTCCACCCACAACTAGTCCACCCTACTCCACCTATCAGCCCACACCTACTCAGGGTTACCAGGTCTGAAAAAGCTCCATTTAAATTTTCTGATTAACACATGAAATGCCACAAAAATGTTTAAAGATGAACGCTTCTCACTGTGGTCTGTGTTTTGTGCAGAATGTGGCCTCTCAGGCGCAGAGTATGCCCCCCTTGTCCCAGGCACCCCCCACTAACGGTATGGGTTATATGGGTTACCAGCCATACAATATGCAGAATATGATTTCAGCATTGCCGGGACAGGACCCCAATATGCCCCCCCAACAGCAGTACATGCCAGGCCAGCAGCCCATGTATCAGCAGGTCAGTTGTGTATTATATATTTTAAGCTTCTGACAGACTAAAGTTCATTGGTTCAACTGTCATCCACAGTTAACGCATGGAAAGCTTTCTTTATTTTTATCTTTAGTATTATTATTTACTTTATTTAAAAGTCAATCCTGACTAATCTTCCTGTTTTTACTTGTGCATTCAATGTGCTAGGTTGCTCCCCCTGGTGGCCCCCCGCAGCAGCAGCAGCCGCAGCAGCAGGCACCTCAAGCTGTGCCAGGCAGCGCAGAGGCACAGCTCATCTCCTTCGACTGAAGGCTCACACGCTGCTGGGTCTAACACACTACAGCTTCTCTCTCTGTTTTCTCTTTCTTCCCTCTCTGGACTCTGAGGATACCCTCTGGAAACACACACATAATTCCCACTTTCCACCTTGCTGTGATTTTTGTGGCAACGTGAAATATTGTGATGATGTTGCAGAACTGTTGCTCTTCTTGCCTCTCCCCCGCTGAAGTATAAGAATCAGGAGAGGTAAGCTGCAATGGGAAGCGCCATAACCAAGAACCTTCACCCTCTTCCTCCTCCTTTCCAGCTGTTATGTATGTAGTGTCTCCTTATTAAATGAATAACTCGAGCAGAAATAGTCAGTGGTATTAAAGTTAATGAGAATATGATCATTTATGATCATTTAGAAAAAAAAAGAGGACGCAACCATCCTTTGTCTCATATTTTTCTAAATCTGAATTTGCATGTTAAAATTTCTGTTCTTTTCTGGGATGGAAGCACATGACTTCAGCGTGTTTTAGGAAGTGATTGAGAAACATCTGTATTCACTGTTTAAGATGTTGTTGGTATGTCGAAAGAGTGAAAGCACAGTCAGATGCGTCAGGTTCAGCTGTAGTTTTCATATCATCCCTTCTCATAATTACAAATTAGTCTTCTTTTTTAATTGGGGGGGTGGGCATGTATTTGTTGTGTGCTGCTTCAACTGTGTGTTAATATAATTACGGAGACAATGCAGGGATTAGCACATTACGGGAGAAGTGTTTAGAAAACACTTAGTTGGGTGATTGTTTAGTCTTCATCACTTATACTTAATTAACTAAATCATTAAAATTCACAATTAGTAACAATAAAATATTCATACTAAAAGCAGTCCAGCAATTCTAATAGCATCTTGCATCCCCTCTATTAAAGCGACTTGTGTTGCCGACCATCAAGCACCATCACAAAACAGAAGCATATGACCTTAACCTGTAATAATGTGCAAGTTTCCTCCAGGAGTCCCAGCCTGCAACTTATTAGTTGTAGTTATCACATATACAGATGCCTGCATCGTAAGTACAGGTGGGCATTCTTTCTAAAGTCTACTTGAGTATCCAGAAGTGAAGAAAAGCTTGCAAGCTTGCAGAGCAAACATGATGTGCTGCATGTATGTATCACACACCCAATCAGTGATTTCTGTATCTCTTCAGTTGGTGTCTGTGAACCTCTTTATTCCAACATACTGATCTGACTTTGAAGTAATTTTAAAATTATATTTAATAAATATCTGGTTCTTACTGTCCACGTGCCTCGATTTGTATTTTGTAACCACACTCAGAGGAGGGTTTATTAAAGCTTTTATTCAACTATATTCATTATCATTATCACAGAGGGCTTTGAATTGTCTTTTACAAATATAAAGGCTTTAGACTTAAATTATTAGCTCAAATCAGTCATGAGTTTAATGTCCTTTTTGTATTTTGGCTTCTTTAGAGTTTTCTGAAGATGAGGCATTTGTAGTATTCTTCCATCTCAATCTAAAAGAAGGAAACATTACAGGTGTAAAAGGCGTGCTGCTGGGAGGTGGAATTGCCTCTGAGCCGAGATAAGTGACTTACTATCCGCTCCATACGCATCCCGTTCCCATAGGCCAGCTGTCTGAGCACATCGATGTCTGGAAGACCCCAGTCTGGATTCCTGTGTGCAACAGAACCAGACATGGTTTATATCTTCTCCTTACAGCCAACAGCATGCACTTATTACCAAATAGCTGTTACTCACATATTTCGTAGCTCCTCATCCAGCTTTTCATTACAACTTGGTGTGATGATGCCATTAACAGCATACACCTGAGAAATGTTTTGAGTTCTTTGAGTTAGTGACTGTTTTGAGTTAAGTTCAAGTTTATTTGTAGTGTAATTAACTATCATTACATACCCCATATGTTATCAAAAGGCCCTTTTGTTTGAGGATCTGTCCTGCTCCAGTGAACACTCCCTGAGAAAATAAAATATCATTTGGTAAATAAAATGATAAATGTGTCCTAGTACTCTGGGGGTTTATCTCAGTCTCTTCACTTGATGTATAAGCGACCAGGCCTACCTGGGCTGTTTTGAAGGGGCTGTATTGCAGTAAGTTAATAGAAATAATAGCATCACAGGAGTTGTGACTCAGTCCTGCCCATTTCTCCCACTGTTCACTGGCATCCAGGTGAACAGGCGGTAGCACTGTCTTTGCATGGGTTGCAGCAATATATGCCTTGATACTGCCAACAAGGTGTGTGTGTGAGCTTAATATTAGATTTAATGTCGAAGTCATAGACCTCAATATATCACTCATTTAAATAGATCATTGAATTAACTGAAATATGTTTGTAAATCTTCCTATCACACATAACTATATTGACACATCAACATGGCAGGTGCTTTTTGAAAGGCACAAACCTCTCTAGAGAATCCTCTTTGATGTCTGATGGCTGCCAAATGACAAAAGGCATCTTCTGAGCAAACCGTATGATATGCTGGCCAGTTCCAGAACCAAGCTCTAAAGCAAATAACTGCCTGTGTGACTGGCTCTCCAACACATCTTCGAGCACTGAACAAAGACTTTCCCAGTTCCTTTCAGCCTGAGGAGACAGCAGCATGGCCTGGAGGAAAAAGAAAAGGAAAGATGTGTGCCTCTTTTATCAAGCATTGCACTCCCATGCATTGCATTGTTCTCTCAGGGGATGCTTCTTACCTTTTATTTGCACTGGCTGATAAAGGCCAGTGGAGGGAATGGCATGTTGGTGGATGACCGTAGCAGCAGATGGGTGGAGAGATTACCTTAAGAGGATTTCCTTCATGCTCCTCCCCAGTGTCCAAGTGCCCAGCATTGGTACTCGACAGGTAATACTGTAAGGTAATTCTGTCCTAACACAGCAAATAGGACAGATATAGTCTTGAGTCACCTCTTATTTATTTCTACTTTGCTTTCAGGGAGCCAGACTTGTACATTTTTAAAGTGGTCTTGACCAATAGTTCTCCAGTTCTGCTTTTTCACTCATTTACTTTTCTTTCTTTCTTTTTTGTTAAGCCTCTTAACACTGACCCATTCATCATTCAAACAAGAAAAGCCACCTAAGGTCTCAAATCTGTACATAACAGACAACCGTTATTAATTGTATCTTTACGCACTTTGCAGCCTGTTGCAAAAACACAATTCATCCCCATTCCTTTAGATGATTATATGGAAAATGTAAAAAAACAAATAACAGTTTGACAGACATGAAGTATTTTTGCAACAAGGTGATTAACAACAAGGAGCGATTATCCAAAAACTTGTCATATTTCGGCATGCTGAGCAGTGTGTCCTTAAAAAAGGAAGAGGAAACTGACAAGTGGAG
Source organism: Pelvicachromis taeniatus (assembly GCA_015108175.1). Taxonomy (NCBI): domain Eukaryota; kingdom Metazoa; phylum Chordata; class Actinopteri; order Cichliformes; family Cichlidae; genus Pelvicachromis; species Pelvicachromis taeniatus. The sequence continues at coordinate 12,886 of VURO01012353.1, forward strand.
GACAAAAGAATAAGCGGGGGACCTAACATCCATATCTGCAGAGGATGACAAGTATCTAAAGACTTAAGGAGCAGGGAAAAAGTCCAAAAGCAGGACCTCAGATCTGGATCTGGCACGGTTTTGGGCTGAATCTGAGCCAGTAGTGTTGTGGATAGTGTCAAAGTTGATGAATTATGAACACAGAAAAATGCCTTCAGATGTTGACCCACTATGCAATTCCATCTGGAAAACATATGTCTGTAACAGCAAAATTTTAGAGCATTACAATGATCCCAACCACACTGCCAATGCAGTAAAAGCACACCTGGGTGGAAAAAAACATAAATGGAGCATCATCAGTCACTGCATGGCATTGAGTGAAGTGATAATCCTGGAGATGGGTAGATGAGACTAGATATTGTTATTATCATCATTATAATTATTTCAAACTTTCTTTCTGCCGCTCTCTCGTACAGTCAATGTCCATTGTGGGCTCCCGTAGCAGTTAAATTGAGTTTTTTTTTTTTTTTTTTAACAGTTCACGCAAAGCATTGTGGGTAGGTCAGGAGTAGAGGGGACGCCATGTGCTTTTGAGGCAAAGGATCCGTTGGAAGGAGACGTGCGTGAGATAAAATTGTCTTTTTTCTCAGAGAGAGGACCAACGGCTCCATTTACCGTCGGCATGTTCTGCATCAGCCGCTGCCTCCGCACCGCGCTGCGGGCCGCAGCTAGCACGCACCGGTACGTAACAGGCGGAGTACACCTGCATCCGAGTGTATGCGGCTTCAAGGGCAGAGAGCCGGCCACTTCTGTCGCTTAATTTGGATGGAGAGCATGATGTTTTCTCTTTAATTCGCCTACAGACAGACGATGCGCTTTGTGTGAACACAGAAATGAGTTTAATGGTTTACGGCTGTGTGCTAAGTAGGTTAGCCGGCGTTAAGTGTTCCCTCGCAGGCTTCAACTTGAACAGCGTGACCAAGTGAGCCCTGCTGTCCGACTAATGACACAAAACGCAGTGAACCTTAATGGCTTCGTCTTAAAACAATGTAAGAGAAGCAGGGCTTTGACGTTTTCTTTCCTTAATTCTTACCTACTCGGGTCTAATTGGACTTTTCTGGAATTTGACACCAGTAAAAATACCCTGGATGATTTTTTTTTTTTGCCATTATAGGCTACACTACCCTGTTAAAATCGACTTTAGCGTCAACACTTGGGGTTCAAATCGACAAATATTGGGGTTTTAGAGAATCTTGAGACCATCCATGCCATATATGTGTATATATATTAAAAGAGGCAGTTGTCTTAAAACACACACATCCAGACTGTCAGCTGGAGATTTACTGACGTAAACCACAGTGGCTTGTAAGAGAGAGCTCTTCATTTTTATCAGGACCTCTCAACGAAAGCTGTAGTTTCCTCCAGTGTCGCCCTGGTTACATGGAGGCTGACTGCCCTTTGAACCAGTATTTGGGTTTCTTTTTGTATTTCTTTTTTTTGTCTGCAAGTACCCAGGGGTTTGTTTGAGGGGAAAGGGGCTTAAATTTTGTAATCAAAAGAAGCGTGGGAAGCTTTGAGGGGGGGTTGTCCACATGCTTGATAATTTGTTGTAACCACCAGACACTATAAGGGCATCATCTGTGCATCCCTCATCCAACTGACCTCCATGCAGTCTATGAAGAAAAACTGCTCAGCTGTGGTGTCCACGTCTGTCAAGTCTGAGCAAGATGTTTGAGAAGGCTTGCAGGCAGAAGCACAATGCTGTCACTTTTACTACCAGAGCTGAGCTGCCTGCCTCCACACTACATTTCTACATACTTTCTTTGATTCCTGCATTCATAGATAGTGAGGCTGCTAGACAATGACGGGTAACAAAGAAGCAGATTGAGCTGATATGTTACCTTTGTTATATAATACAATTGTGACATCAACAGGGAGGGTGTAACACAGAACAGGTAAATAAATTGCGAGTGTAAGGGTTATAATTGAGTGGATATTAGTTATATTAGATATTAGTTGATTTCTTAGATATTTGCCATAATGTCAACCGCCCCTGCCCGCCCCAAGCGACTGCTTCGCATTCTTGTGCCATCTTACATATAACATAAAACAAATCTCTTCTTACTATTCTTACCAGGGATGCGTGACTCTCCAACCAAAGCTAGCCAGTCCCTGCAGAATCCTGCCAACTTCTTTGTGGTGTTTTTGTACGGCATTATTTGCTGACATGAAACGCGAAATTCAGGGTTTTTTGCTTGCCTAATGACAGTAATTTGTTTGAACTTTCAAACTGCAAAGCAAATGCCATAAAAGTGTCCTCCAGGTAAAATAAGAAGGCAAACTCATCTCATAGTAATAGCTCCTGCCTTTACACAGCCAGAGGCTTGAGGGGTTATTTAGTGGTTTGCAAATTAAGACAATTAATTATGCATCATTTAGGCAGTCTGCACTCTAAATCTTACGAAGATTGTTTTGCAAAGCAGTAGACAAAAGCAAAATAAGGCAGTAGATGATGACACGTGGGGTCCACGCCGCGCTGAATATGTAAATACATGGCTAATTGGTTTTCACTTTCCCAGGCAACAGCTTCAGTGGCAGACACCAGCCTTGTGTGCTCTCAGACTTCTGAAAACCAGTCCAGCCTTGTCTTCAGATGCCATCGCCACCCCTCCTCTAGATGGAGCGCCTAAACAGTATTCCCCCAAAATTCAGCAGCTTGTCAGTGACATAGCGAGCCTCACCTTGTTAGAGGTGTCCGATCTCAACGAGCTCCTCAAGGTATGTGGGAGAGTTGAACCCACAGTGCACTTTGTTTGAGCTTCTTGCTGTCCTTTTGTGTTGAGTGATAACTTGTTTTTCTTCTCCACAGAAAACTCTGAACATCGAGAGTGTCGGAATGATGCCAATGGGGGCGATGGCGACATTAGCTGCACCTGCAGCTCAGGTATCAATTATTGTTTTTAAACGGAAGTTGTGTAGACCACCTTATAAATCATTAACAACTTAAGTAGGAACATACATCGATGTTGTTCTCTTTCAGATGTCTATCTTAAGAATTTAAAGCCACTCATAGTTGATGTGGCCAACGAGGCTCTGTGCGCACAGCTAAGTGAGCTCTTTTGTGTTCCTTTTGCAACTAGGCTGCAGAGGAGGAGGCAGCACCAGCAAAGAAGGAGAAGACTCACTTTACAGTAAAATTGACAGAATTGAAAGCTGCTGAAAAAGTAAAGCTTATAAAGGAAGTGAAAAACTGCATCCAGGGCTTGAATCTCGTGCAGGTAAGTCTCACTGTTGGAGCTATATAAGGGGCATCATTGTAGCTTTTGGCCAAAAGCAGTGTTAAAGGACCAGTGTTACAATGTGAGGTATAAAATGTTTATGAGGTAATAGTTTGGAGGTAATAGTTTACACAACACATTCGATCATCACAGTGTTACACAGTCAGTCAAACTTAAGGGAAATCAGACCATTGTGAATTCGTTTCAGCTGCTTTGGTGCAAATGAAAATGTCGACCATAAAACGGTACCTGCAGTCCAGCTCATCCAGGATGGCCCATCCATTCATGCTGTCACGAGAAAGTTTGTCTCCTGGGGCGGCGGCGGCGTCTTTTTAGCATATCCTTTGCTCACAGAAGTTGTCTGTGGTGTTGGCTCTGCAGTGCACCTTTTGTCACTTTCATTTGCACCAAGTGGGTGAAATGCATTCACAACAGTTTCTAACTTGACAGATTGACATGAATTTGTTGTACTGTGGTGATCCAGTGTAAGTAATTTTTGAGCAGTAACTGCAGGCAAACATTTTGTTCATCTTGTCATTTGTTTTGTCTGCAGCTACATTTTGCATTAAAAGTATTAAAGCTTCTCATAGCACAGATTTGTTAACTTCATTGAGGTTTTTTTTCCCCCCTTCCTCTTCATTTGAAACAGGCTAAGAAACTAGTGGAGGCCCTTCCACAGGAAATCCGGGCCAACGTATCCAAAGAAGAGGCAGAGAAATTAAAAGCAGCCCTGGAGGCAGCAGGTGGCACCGTGGAGTTGGAGTAGATCTCGTCTGCCCTCATGCCCACTGTTCGCCATCGTTTTGTTTTTTTTCTTTTCTTTTTCTTTGAATTTTTTTTTTTTTTTTTTTTTTTTTATGACAAATTGTTTTTTTTTTTTTTATTTTTAATAATTTTTTTTTTAATTTTATTTCTTCATC
>VURO01012353.1:17190-35936 GCA_015108175.1 Pelvicachromis taeniatus
CTGACATTAACACTGTCCCCTTACAACGTCAGGTGGGGACGGTACAGCTGAGACTGAACTCTCCGGCACGCAGCCTTCGCAGATGTGCCGCCACACTGTTTGGTGGTTCGCTTGTCTGAAACACGTGTCACAAACAAGCTAAAGAAATGGGTTGTGTGCCGAGTAACACCTTTTTTCAGACATGGGACGAATAACATTGCAGTAACGGCATTGTGTCAGTCAGGCATTGATCACATTAATGTTCCTCTGGTTTCTATCCGAACCTACGACAGACTGAGAACCCCACAGTAGTAGTGTCAGTACTAACTGTAAGCAACTGTAACCACACTTTTAAACGTCTCTCTCTGTCATTGTTACAAATTAGAAACGACGTAAATGTTTCTGCTTTTAATTGATTTCTCTTGTAAGCTGAGTAACTCGCCACACAAAGATGCGGCACAGTTGGTCAGCTAGTATTTAAATTTATTGCGTCCAACATCCAGAGGAGTGATCAGGGTGCTGATAGACATGAAATCGTTACCACACCAAGATGCTGTCAGATCAATGAAAAGGAGTGCATGTCTGAAAGAGGCTGAAGTCTGTCTCTAATTCTGTTTGTGTTTAAACTTCTCACAAGATTTAATCTTGTGGTTTTCAGGCTGAAACAGATGACTGATGTTGAGGAACACCAGATACTGTGTGTATTTCAGAGAATGGCAGGGCTGAGTCCAGATGAAGCTCATCGAAATGTTAATAATGTGATTAAAGTTGAAATACTTACTTTGCTCTTATGTGTTATTGGTCGTGTGGCTGAATTTATGGAAAACTTCATGAGAGTGTAATCGGAAGATCTTATGTGTGCTGTGTTGACTGAACATTTATAGTGGAACGAGTGAATTTCACTAGATTATGCTTTGCTGTGGTCGTCCACCAGAGGGCATAATAATGCCGGATGACGGTACTTGCATGTCATTTTGATTCTGAGTAAACCTTAAGAATATGTTTGATTTAATGTTGAAATGAGTAGCTTCAATATCTGTGGTGACTTATGATTTGGAGAGAAAGCCATTTACGCTATTTACACCAACTGGACACTTTATTAGGTATACCTTTGATGAACCCCTTTTTCTTTTCTGAACAAATAGCGGTTTTCATGAGTCCGTACGAACTGTACTGTTTCCTGCTCTTAGCTGTTATAAGTGGGAACCAGTGTGGTCTTCTGCTGCTGTAACCCATGTGCATCAGGGTCTGACGTGTTCAAAGATGCTCTTCTGCATACCTTGGTTGTAACAAGTGGTTATTCAAATTTTTTTCTGATTTCATGGAAGCAGACTGGTCATTCGCTTCTGACTTATCGCATCCAAACGGTATAGTCAATCAGACAGCTGCAGCTTACTGGATAGTTTCTCTCTTTTGGCCTATCCTCTGTAAATCCTAGAGATGGTTGTGAGAGAAAATCCCAGCTGATCAGCAGTTGCTGAAGTACTCGCATTAAGAACCATGTCGCATTCAAAGTCATTTAAATCTGCTTCCCATTCTGTCCATTTTATGCCTAAATGCATTGAGTTGATGTAGGTAGACAAACTACTTGTAAAAACACTGGTTATTAATGTGTGTTCGAGTTGATCTGTAGCTGGAACAGTCAGCATGTAAAGAAGAAAAATTATACGCAGTTATTTAAGATTAGTGTTCGGTTTACTTTTCCTCTTGTCTTCAAAAGGCTAAAGGATCACATGAGGAACATAAACTGCTAACCCTGCACAAAATCACCTGCAGATTTCAAATTAAAATGTAAAAATAAAAACTGAAGAATGTTAAAATAAACACAATTTGAAATAACCATCAGTAGCTACATCTGACCTAAATATAATTTTAGGGGAAGGTGAGGAGTCTGGTGCTTTGTACTTATGAGCACTACAGGGTGCACAAGGACATGGATGTCAAGAGGTATGTAGAGAACATTACCAGTTTAATGCAAATATAACACTTATTTTTATAGTGCTTTATTCACAGCAGACATGTTGAGTAGTTGTTGTAATCAAGCATCTCAGTATGTTTCTGTGACAGTGAAGCATCAGGAAGGATTCAGGACCTGGGAACTGAAGTGGCTCCATTGTGTTTCAGCACACAGTGCTGAGAATAAACAGCGCATTGAAACAGTGGAGTATTTCACTCCTGTTGGAATCGAGCATTAGCAGGAGGAACCTGGGCACAGGCGGACCACCACACTGCCTGAAATTTGACTCTGTGACTGATGATGTTGCTCTGTGTTATCTTTGATTTGGATTGAATTTGGTGAATATTTTTGGGCTTATTGATATCCTTTTGGGCTCCTGCATCTGTAAGATTGCTCTTATACCTGTTCAGTGGTGCAATATTCCACTTTGATCCTGAGTGGAAGCTTATCATTGGGGGAATATCATTAATATCATTTAACACGTTTAGTTTTTATATCAACACCTGGACTTTATCTGTTGTGACACACCAAAATCTCTTCAGAGAGAATCCAGTCTGTTCTTGCATCTGTCACAAGAACAAATGCAAAGCACAGATGGAGAGCAGGAAGAATGAAGACAAATGTGTACAGATGAAACATGAGAAAGAGCCATGCAATATAAGTGATGACAAACTGTGTGAAGAACGTGTAAAAGAAATGGCTTGTCATCCAGTTTTCCTTTAGTCCTGATGAGAGTCATAGAAAATTGTCCTGGAGAATGAAAATGATACTCTGCTGTGTTAGTGATGATGGCTTCTGGCTGGGTCATAGCATTGCAAGCCTGGCCTGGACTCACTGTATGATAAAAACAAAATCCAGCTGTATACAATTTAATGCAGCAATTTAGCATAAAGCAGAGGGTAGCAGCATATCAGTCTCCTACACTTCAAGTGACTTTAATGTCAGTCTATGGTTCACCAACTGCAACTATCCAGCATCGATGCAATATTACAACCATGTAGACCCATGAAGACTCCTAGTTGGTTCTTGTTATTTAATCTCAGTGTAACCTTAAAGATTTGGATTCCTGTGCAGTGGATTAATGTGTGCAGTCTGACTTGATTGCAATCTCAGTTACCGGTGTAGCTACAGCCAGCAGAAAATAATGGAGCAGGCCTGCAATAAATCCTATCAACATGAAGGTTAAACCTGTTCTTCATTCAACTTCATTTTTATTCTGGACCTTGCAGTTATCGCTTTGCCCATATCATTTATTTCACAGACGGTAGGCCAAATTGCAACCACCCCCAATGTGATTAAACACAGCTCTCTGAAAGAAGCCCAGCAACAACAACTCATGTTAAAGCATGGGACAGAAACCTAAATCTCAGTCCTAACTATTGCTAGCTGTCATTACCCATGCCTGCCTGTGTGTGCTCACATCTTACCTTTGCTCCAACTTGGAGTGGGTATCCAGTTGCTGTTTGTATCATCTGTCATGAGTGCCCACCCTCTGAGTCAGCCCGTGTGCTGCTGTGCCAGGCTGCTCATTCATAACACTCATTTAAAATCATGTCATGTTCAACAACCCGGACGGTTGCATTAGCTGTAGAAACTTTCAGAAAAGTACCAAACTAATCATTTTGCTGTGCATTGTTGACCCACTGTTCAAAATGTTGTAACCTTGTAACCATTTGTGCGTATGATGTGAAGTCTGAATGCTATAATTAGAAAAATCTATTCTTGACAAATATTTGTTTAAACTTTAAGACCTTTGCTCCATGTCAGTGTGTCAGCATGCCACAATTTCAAAACTACAGCAGCGGTCAAGCTCGCTTACTATTTTTATATTGGTCACGTACACTTCCTCCCATGAACCAGCTGCACCCCTCTTCTTCTTGGCACACAAATATGGAGTAAGGACGGAGGCACACTCATTATACTTGACTTTCCAGGACTATCAAAAGAAACAAAAATAGAGATTTACATTGAGATGACTCCCATTAACTTTTAAGATGAATTGTGGCCACGCATCACCAGAAGTGCTGAGGGGAAAAAGGATGAAAAGATCACCCTGGGGCAAAGTTGTCCTTTGAGCCTCTGAGAAGTCGACCCTTTGGCTTTTCCCCCCCTCTGGAGTTTGCCTCACCGACAGCATGCAGGAGAACCGCGTCTCTCGTTGGTATTTTGGTGGAGTCTCGTCCAGTGCAGCAGCCTGTGTAACCCATCCACTGGATTTGATAAAGGTAAAATATGAAGATAATTGAATTTGAATTAACGCCACAGCACAATCCTTTCATTCAGCAGAGACGAAATAGATCCAGGTAGGCCTCACTGATGTGTCTGAGATGTTTTTTTCACATGTGGCTCTGGGCTGTTTTGGTTTTCTATTTACCTGATGATGATCACATTTGGAATAATGTGTTGTAGCAATATTCATTTTAGCAGTTTCCTAGAATTTCAGTAGGCCGACGAGACTATTATGCAGCCAAATTACCTTTATTATGGCAATCATTCGGCTTGTTTTGATTCCTTAAGGTGCTTTAAATGACAGTAACATTTGTAGTGTATGTTTACTGGCACAATTTTGCATTTCCTGCAGCTAGTATCCACTTATTGCATTGATTTTCTTTAATTTAGGATACTGATTGAATGGTTCTGGTAATATTACACCGTGAGATATATTTTCAGACTAGATATTAACGGTTTTAAAGACAGGAACTTTACATGTCTCTAAAGCCAATTTCTTACTAAAAGTGCAACTGACTCGTGTTGCTGCTTCCATGTGGTTGCTTCCAGGTCCACTTGCAAACACAGCAGGAAGTGAGGATGAGGATGATTGGGATGACTATTAATGTAGTGAGAAGAGAGGGTTTTATGGCTCTCTACAGTGGGCTCACTGCATCCCTCTGCCGGCAGGTCAAAAACTACACTCATTTCCATAAAAAACCTTTGTCAGTAGTGCACGCTTCCTCTCTCTGACATGGCCTAATTTAATTTTTTTTATTCACTGGTCCAGATGACATATTCTTTGTCACGATTTGCCATTTACGAGACCGTCAGGGATAAGATGAAGAGAAAAAACAAAGATCCTATGCCTTTCTACCAGAAAGTCCTCCTGGGTGCCTTTGGAGGTAAATGGTGCTAAATAACTTCACAGTCTTTCTCATTTGATACTTAAAGTTTTATTTAAAGATGTTGTTTTTCCTTCGTCAGGTTTTACAGGTGGTTTCATTGGGACCCCAACTGACCTGGTGAATGTCCGGTGAGAAGCAGTGTTTAAGTCTTTGTACTCAGTTTGCATTTCACATGTTGAATTTAACATATTTTTTGTGGTTCACCAGGTAAAAGTCATAGTTTGTATTTTACAGTTCATCCACTATGTTGCAAATTTAAGGTCTAAATTTGCTGTCATTCCAGCTGTGAGATAAAAGTGATTAATTCTGTTGTCATAATGCTTTCATTAAATTAAATATAAACTAAATCATGAAACATATTAGAAATAAAAGCCTACACTTTTTTTTTAGTTTGTTCTGGTCCATTTAAGAGGCCGTTTTATTATCTTGAGCATTTTTAAAAATTTATTTGTTTATAATTTTTGCAGTTTTTCTGCGAGCATTTGAGGACAAAAAACAAACAACAAAAGAAAAATACCAAAAAGTAACATACACCAGCCACTTTATTAGGTACACCTGTTCAACTGCTCATTATCGCAAATATCTCATCAGCCAATTGCATGAAAGGAACTCCGTGCATTTAGACATATAGACATGGTCAAGACCACCTGCTGCAGTTCAAAGAGAACATCAAAATGGGGAAGAAAGGTGACTGAAGGTGGCATGTTTGTTGCTGTCAGATAGGTTGGTCTGAGTATTTAAGGGACTGTTGATCTTCAAGTAATTCACTGTATTGGATATTGGCTACATAGACCTCTACCAGAATGGCCTCAGTTGTGCTTACTGGGAGATGGGACTATTTCTAAACAACAGTATGGTCTAGCTTTGGCAGGCTTCATAATTGCTTCTCGGGTTATTCTTTGCCACTGGAGGAGCCACAGCAAACCAGAGATCATGGAATGATTAAAGCCGATGACAGACACCGCTTCCTTTGAATCATTGATGGTAAGGACTAATAACTGTCAAGGAAAGTTTCAGCAAGAGTGGGTTGAGGTTGTGGAGAATACAAAGGACAGAACCTAAAGGACAGTTGCCCTTTTTCTTTTGTGCTTCTGTTAAGTTTTAAACAACCCCTTATTTATTTTGTTCTTAGTACTTGGGTACTTTTCTGTTTTTGTATTTCTCCATACTGATTACCCAGATGTAAATATGTCCAGTGTACACTATTTTGTGTTTTGACTGTTATGAAAAGTGAAAATAAAATGGAAAAATGGGCAACAGAAGAGTGGAAAAATGTCTAGTCCGATGACTTTTTCTGCTTTGACATTTGGCATAAACAACAAGAAAACATTGATTCATCCTGGTGTCATTCATGCTGCTGCTTGTGGTGCAAACTTTGGGATCCTTATCCTCAGCTGAGCATCATTTAAATGCCACAGGCAACCTGAATATTGTTGCTGAAAATGTCCAGCACATATTTGTATTAAAAAGGCCTCCAGGGCTCATTTGGGATGTGGTGGAACAGGAGGTTCAGATCATAGATGTGCAGCTGACAAATCTGCAGGAATTGACATGATGTTATCTTGTCAATGTGGAACAAAATCTCAGAGTAATTTTTCCAGCTCTTTGTTGAATCTGTGCACAAGTTAATGGGGTTTCTAACAAAACATCCAAAGCAGGTGCCTGTAGAAATGGGAATGAAGTGAATGAAGGACAGCTAGGACAAAGCACAAACGCCAGAAGAGAGAGTTGCGGTGGCACAAAAGCCTTCCAATTTTAGATGGTCAATTTTCATCGAGTGCAGAAGCAAGACAATGACTGTTAACGTTACACGTGCTGACAGACAACCAGCTTTGAAATCTCTCATCTTTACAGAATGCAGAATGACGTCAAGATGGCAGCAGAGTTCAGAAGAAAGTAAGTGCACGAAAAATAGGAATACATCCCGAATCATAATTACAGGCAATTATAGTTCTTTTCATCCAAATAACCATATTATAAGATTTTTTTCCCTTTTTACAGTTATGCTCATGTGTTTGATGGGCTCTTACGTGTCTGTAAGGAAGGTAAAGTCCATAAAAGCTTCCACAGATTACGTGTTGTTAAAGCTTTATTTTTGTTTCCTTTGTTTGTTCTGTCACAAGTTTAAAATCCACAATTCTTAAACTCAAGAGAACCAACACTGAATAAAGATGTCTTTACAATATTAATCCTTCTGAAATGTGCTTTTTAGAGGGGCTGAGGAAACTGTTCTCTGGTGCTTCAATGGCTTCTTCTAGAGGTGCGCTGGTGTCTGTTGGACAGGTAAAGTCATATGCTGCCCTACAAGACAGCAGTAGCTGCAAATGTAGTGAAATAGTGAATTTTTCGGAGGTAACAGCAAAGTCAGACAGAACCATAATGCCCTTATTTAAAAAAAAAACTTATTCAAAAATAATTGCCATAAATGGCTGAATCTGTAATGGCTAAATATGAAGTTAGTCACTTTTGATTCTTTGCAGCATCCTGATTTAACCGTGTTTATTCAGTTTTCTTCGCTTGTTGTTTAGAGAAATGTATTTTAGAAACTACACATAAAGTTCAGTTAAAAAAAATCTATAAATTAAAATGTTGCTATTTTTTATTTTAAAATCAATGTAACACAATTTACAACTTAAGCATGCGATTTAAAAGTACTTAGCTGCCAAACGGCGTCCTAAAAGTTATACTGCAGCACCCAAAAATGAAAGTTTGATATGTTCCTCCTTCCATGTAATTAGCATGCAAAATGGCAAAATTCTGAATATTGCTCAGTCCAATAAGTGCTGTTAAAGAAATTCCTTTTTCTCTGGCAAAAAGAAACTACCAGTTGGAGACAATCATGATCACTAACAAGACGTTAACAGGCCTTGCTGTTGTCAAGTTAATAAAAACATTGTAGAGGCTTCGCCGCCACTTATTAAGATTTAAGTGAGCGTGTGTATATGTTTGAGGCTGTGTGTATACTTTTGAGCCTGCATTGATTAGAGAAAATCCTAAATAAATTAAAACTTGTGCATTCAATTCTTGTTTTTTAACATCTTTAAAGATCTATGCACAATCATTCCACCCATGAGAAAGAACACTTCAAAGACATCATTAAAAGCCCTAAATTACCACGACATTTATGCCCCTGATGAGTGCCCATGCAGTTCTGACCACAGCTGTATATCCACATTAGCTGTGTAGTTTGCTCATGTTCTGTGGCAGGAAGGACACAGATTAGCCCGCAGCATGTAAACCAAAACTACATTTTGGTTTTTTGGTCTATTTCACTGAGATTTTTTGAAAGCATTTTCTTGGAAATTATACACTTCTTTAAAAAAATAAAGAAACAAAACAGAAAGCCACATGTGAGCTTGTACTTGTTGGCTGGTTTACTTATTGTTTTTTCACTGATGAGTAACATTTTCAGTTGCCTGTTGCATCACAGACAAACGAGCCAACTAACGCAGTACATGCGTGTTTTGCTCCTGCAGCTCGCCTGTTACGACCAGTCCAAAGAGTTGGTTCTGGCTACTGGTTACCTGACCGACAACATCCTCACTCACTTCCTGGCGAGTGTGTTTGCAGTAAGTGACTCATGTCTGTCATAGCATAGCAAGAAAAACATCACATCATTTTCTGAAATAAGCCCTCTGTTCTTGGTTTCTGCACAGGGTGGCTCTGCTACAATCCTGTGTCAACCACTGGATGTTGTTAAAACACGATTAATGAATTCAGAAGTTGAGTATGGGGTGAGCGTCTTAAAATGACTTTTCCTGCTTTTGCAGGAGAGTTTGGCTTATTTAGGTCTTTGAGTTCTCTCTCCCTCATCACTTTGATGTTATGTATGTTTTATTCATTGGTTATGGGGAAAATTACACAGCTTGGCATATATCTCTTGTGTGTTTTGTCTTCTTGTTGCAGAGCGTGTCTCACTGCTTAACAGAAACAGCAAAGCTGGGGCCGAATGCGTTCTACAAGGTGGATGTCACATTCACAAAGACGTGATGTTTTATACAGCTCTTTCTAATTATCTGCTGTAGTAACCTACAGAGTATTAAGACACTGAAATGGTGCTATGATTTGTGTCCAGGGTCTTGTTCCTGCAGCTATCCGGCTCATCCCTCACACAGTCTTAACCTTCTTATTCCTCGAGCAGCTGAAGCAGCATTTTGGTGGGATGGTCGTTACCTGAGGGTGCCATAAGAAAGTTATCCTACGGCCATGGATAGTCCTTCAGGATTTTAATGCCCCTCCATGCTGCACAGGTTGATCTCAACACCAAACTGAGCTGGGGTTGAGTGAAACCAAGACACCCCAAAAGAAAGAAAATCTTCATGCTACATTTTTTTCCAACCATAACACATAATGAAAACAAGTTGTGTAATAACACCCAAAACTCCAGACAAAAATGTGTTTCTTAAAAATGGATATGACTTAAATTATTTACATTCAGCACTGTGGTACTTCACTTGTCATCAACTGTGAAACTATAAATATCACCTATGGTTATATAAGGTTAATAAACTTATGAATGGATTTCCATTAAATTCAAAACTGTCTCTTGAATGAATATCCTGAGCCTGACAAATTAATTTTCATACTACAAAACCTCCACTGCCCTCTGGGGGACAGTGTTACACTGAAAAACAGTCTGCCTATATATTTATATAAAGTGTATTTGTAATTATGCAGATTGTCAACGGATTTGGTTCAAGACAAGACTGTTTATTTTCATATTATGGAAAGAATGTGAGGGCGGGACAGTGGTGCAGTGGTTAGCACTTTCTCCACTGCCTGTGCAGAGTTTGCATGTTTTCCCCTATTCCGCTGCTGATTTCCTGCCACAGTGCAAAAACAGGCATGCTAGGTTAATTGGTGATTCTACATTGTGAGCGTCTATGACGGACTGGACCCTGCCTCTTGTGCTGCGTCAGCTGATGGAAGAGGCCCCTTGGATCCATAGTAGGATTTGTTTGAGAAAATGATTAGAAAGGAAATTTGTGGCAGAAGGGTTACTTTTTTCATTTTCATTAGTCAGGATTGAGCAAATAGTGCGAAAATAAATGATGGACTTTATGGAAAAGAAAACAAGGCTGATTTAATTATGAAAACAAGCTTGTGAGACACTCCCTCATCAGTAGTTTGTCTCTTTATTTACTTGTCTCACCGCGTGAGCGCAGTTATTGCTGGACACATCAGACATCCTGTCAGGCCTCTTTTAAAAAGGAATACTTACCCCGGCTGCTTCTGCTGGTACTAGACTCTTAGACTCGAATTCATTCTGACCGTCCTTTCATTAGACACTCAGCAGCTTTTGAAACCAGGAGGCCGACAGATTCGTGTCAAGACACAATTTTTGCTTAAGAAAAGACAGAGAAAAGAAAGTTGTGTGCCATGGTTCTGCAGCTGTATGCGGGTTTGTGGATTGTGTGTTATTTAATATTGTTCCAGGTATTATTTTCCCGAGTATTATATTGTACAGCGATGCACAATCTATCATGCTCAGCTTTACAGGACAAACTGATATCTTTTCCATGTCCTATGGTTTACTCACTGCCTGTATCAGTGTCAGAATTTGAGTGATGATTCTTGTCTTCGGGATCCAACAGCTCCACGCTTGATGCCTTTTCCATGATGTGTAGTCAAACAAAAATCAGATAAACTTTCCTTAAGAAGTGCAGCCTGCTAAGTCACTGATATCACCAAGAGATTAATGCGTAAGTGAAACAAATCAGCTCCTTTTAATGAAATCTTTTTTTGTGGTTAAAGCTTGACTCTCAAGTTGCTTATTCCTAACTGATGAATAGGTTACACGACCCCGTTAAACCTGTGCAAAAAGTCATCTAATGGTGAGCCGGTTATTATGTGCGGTTGTCATGGTGCTTGACGAAAGAGCAGCTTGATGACATAGGTCAGTAATGATAGATAATGCACTGCACGAGAAGAGTACATCTGCCTCCTTTTTTAGTGCATATCCAGATTTACTTTGTGTGTAAGGGGGAGTCAGACAGTCAAAATCAAAACAATTAGTAAATAGAAGTGTAGGTGTTAATTTATAAAATATGTCATGCACTTTTTTCCTTTAAGGTCTATTCTATATTCATTGTAATTCAGTATTAATTTATTTGCTTGCAAACAGTACTGAGCAGTTGTATAATTTTTAGATACATAGATTAGCCAGCTGCCTCAGAGCTCTAGAAGCAAGCATTTCTCTTGTATGCTGAGCCTCCTCATTGATTTGTAAAAATAGCAAGAAACATGTTAAAAATAAAATTCAAAGAGAATAATAAAGACAATACAGAAATAAATTTGTTAGACATGAATAACAGGGAAAAATATAAAAGAGAAAACTGTCAGTAAATCAATTATCCGTTCATCCATCTGTCTTCTTCCTCTTCTCTCAGCTGTTATGGGGTGAAATAAAGTAAAAATAAATAAATAGGGAAGCATATTAATAAAAATGTAATATAAATGCTCAGATTTATTCTTTTTATAAACTGATTGATTTATAATTATAATTTATAAATGATTTATTTTTTGTGGCATTTTCTGCCCTCCACCACTCTGAAGCCTCAGACACCGGTTTGTGCTTGAGGTTCTCTCTTTATCAGGCACTCTATCGCTGGTAGACTACAGACTGACCGCTGCGCCCGAAGACATCCACCGGGGATGCAGCTAATGATGCTGATGATGACGCATACGCACACACGGAGAGAAACGCGTATCGCTTTCTCGTATTGCTCCGTCTACCTTTGTTTCTGGATGCGGACGAGGAAGAGATGTCAAAGTCTGGTTTGAAGCTGAGAACTGACAGACTGAATGTTTTGGAACGGTCCTGACAACAGAAACAGAATTTGAGATTTTACAGTGAGGTGAATTGTTATACCAGATGTTGCGGGTTCATATCTCAACACGAGGAGAAGTCATTTTCATCTTTGATTTTTACCCGACAGGATGCTCACTGTATATATGAACAAACAGGTTTTAATCTTTTATTATTTCTCATCGGCCAGTTTGTTGAAATAATAATTTCTCTTTCACACTGAGAAACTGTTGAAGCTTGTGCAGATATAACTAAAGTAAGGGCACAGACAGGGCTTAAAGTTTTCCAAAACAACATTAAGAAGGTTTCAGTTAATGTACAGTTAGCATCCACGCAAATACCCCCAAATCAAACTATACAAAATCAAGTATTTATGACCGTGATAGTTATATTTCATGTTTAATTTCATTTTTCCCCCAGATGTCAGTCTCAGATAGTTGCAACCTGTGAGTCAAAGTTTTAGGCTGTCATTTCTTTAAAATGCTGACAAATTGTAAAACTCTTCTGCAGCCTTTAAAGGAAAATATGACCCTGACCTCATTCTCTAACTGTTTATTATCATTATCATACTGAGAGTAACTCGAGATTCTTCGTCTTTAAAAAGTTCCTGGATCACAACATTTGTTGAAGAAAAAAAAAAGATAATCGATGAGCATGTTAAAGCCGGGCACGATTTCATGTCTCTCATGTCAGCTCTGGTTGAATATATCCATACTCCAGAGTACTGGCATGCAGCTGTTAACAATTTAATGCAATAAAGATTAATTTAACTGCATTACATTTTTGTGTGTGATAAGATCCAGAGGGATAGCAAACATCCAAGTAATTCATATGTGGCCTTGATTTAATTTGAAGTGGACATTTGCATGGAATAATGTGCAAAGTGCCTTGAGGCAACTGTTGTTGTGAATTGGCGCTATATAAATACAACTGAATTGAATTAAAGTGTCTGGCTGCACTCTTTAAACAGCATGAAATTTAAATTAAATGCTCTGGGTATGGCCAAGTAGGCTGGTTGGTCCGAAGCGTATGAGCTTTGCAGTTTGTTATACCACTGCTGGTAACACTGGACCAGCTGCTCTGTCACAGTTCATCAGTGTTTTAACATCTAAGAAACCAAAAAAGTGCATTTACATTTCATTCTGCTGCCAGCTGTGGAAATCCCTTCTTTTCTAGTTTCTTCCCTCCTTTAATCTGACTAATCTTCAGCTTTCCTGGACTCTTACAAGGTAGTTGACAGTCCTCTGTTCTTCTTCTCTGCATTCAGCTGCCAGCTGCTTCAAATGTCAGATTCTTCCTCTACTGGGTGATTTCTGTTTTTCCACAGGCTGGTCAGCAACAGTGTTAGACTTCAGTGAGGTGAAGGTGGAAAGACCTGCCAATTACCAAAGTGATCACCCAAACAGCTTAGCAACTGAAAAACACCAGGCATGTGAAACTTTAGATTTGGCAGTATGTTTTTGTAAGCAGTGCGACCACAGACGTAAGAAAAGCAAACCTATATGTACAAAAATGTTATACTCTGTTAAATTTCTTCTCCAAAATAAAAATGCAAAATGACATGATTGAATCCAATATTTTCACCTGGACCCCTGTTTCTTTGTAGTATAGAGCAGCAGCTTCTGGAATGGAGAGATTTGAAATCGTTGTGCAGACATTAACATGAACAAGATTAGGATTTCAGTCCAGCACAAAAGGAGTGTTTACAAAGGGAGCTGTGCATCCAATGAACCTTTATTACTAAGCTTGTTAATAATAAAGCACAAATCTTGCTTATTCCATTAAAACTAAGAGGTAAAGAGGAACGAGTCGGACTGACTATAATTTTTGTCCTTACCATTTATTTTCTTCAGATATTATTTTTTAGATTGATCTTCTTTTTCAACACACAGCCATTAAGTGGACCTATTTAATACTTGTTTAAAAAAAATGACAATTTAAAATGTCATTTTTCCATATTTTCAAGTTTCAGAGTTAAAAATGATTCATTATTAGAAGGTTTAAAGCTGATAAAAAGTTGGCATTTCACCTGGCAAAATTGATAATCACCAGTCAGTAATTGTAACATTGCTTTTGTCTACCTCTGTCTGAAATTATGAGGTTTTTCAAGTGGCTAATCTGTTACTATTACCACTATAATAGTACCATTATTACCACTATAATTTGAAAATGAGGACCAAAATTGAGATCGCCTCTCACTGCCGCTCCTAGAGTCAAAGTTTGGTGAGTTTCCTTAATGAATACTTCTCTTATCAACCCTGTGTTCTTGGCTGGAGATGATTTTTCCTACACTGTCTATGTCTGAGGGATTTCTGCCAGCTTGCATTGGACTGGGTCACAGCACCACCTGTGCCACGCCTGGCTGGCCACGGCAGGTAGTGCTGAAAGCTGAAGGTGCTTCAAAACCACTCTCAAATGGGCTTTATGAGACTGAATGTGGGCAACGGAGGGGCCATAAATCTGCAAAATCATTTTTAAATAGAAAAATAACCAAAATTACACTTCCCTGGTTTTCATTTGACAATAGCGATCTGCCTTTCTTCCTTTCTTAAAGCTCATTTGCTGCCAGTATCATACTGGGTGGTAACAGCGCTGATCTCCTCGGTTTGGAATGACGACAGAGTTGAGAGAATGAGCGATGGTCTCACATTATGGAAAAGTTTGTGGGATGGAGTGTGGGAGCCAGGCTTTTCTCTTGAGGTCTGACTGTGGATCTAAGCCTGCATTGCCTCCCCTCTCTGCTCCGGCCGGCAGCCCTTTGCAGCCAGAAGAGAGATATTCACATAAACAGGAGCGAAAGCCAGGGCGGAGAGCATCACAAAAACCCTTATATAAGGACCAAAGTGACTGGCAGGCCAGAGGATCAGTCATTTGTAAAAGAAGGTGGCAAGCAAGCAAAACATTACACAGAATTGTTTACTTGGCAATTATATACGTAAAGCCAGATTTCATCTCACATAAAAGCAAAAGTTTTTGTAAGCTATGTACCCCAGCTTAATTTGTGTATATCTACTTGTGAAGATGATTTTTTTTTTTTTTTTACAGTCAATGGCAGACAAAAGACGCCAAAAAAGAGGCAGTGACATGTAATAAAGTTAATGATGAAAAACAGCAGGTTGTGTTCTCACTGAAAAAACTCAAATCAGAGCAGAGAAAAACAGCCCATTAGTCTGAGGCAGCAGAGATAAACAGCTATGCAGAATTTCTTGTTTTTGTTTTTAGAAAACTTTTATGTTAATAAGGTGTGTCAGCCTTTTTACTTAAGAGGGACCCATTTTTAAATAGACTCCCCCACATCAAGTGCAATAACAGGTATGTTCTTCAGTGTTAAAGGGTGATATTCACATTCAGACCAACATAGTGTTTGCTTTATTTTTTAAAGAAATCCATTTTTATATGTACAGCATGAAGTTATGCAGTCCAAATGATTGACTGAAATAAGTAGGTTTTCATTTATCACAGCACTTAATAACATCAGTGGACGTGGACAAGCTATTACTGGACCTCGGTAATCATATTGGTAATCAGCCTGATATGACTGAGCAGTAAGTGAAAATGAACCCGGTTACCTTTAGCTTTCAGATACATAGCTACAGCTAGCACTGTTCAAGCATTTAGATCAGCAGTTTCTCCACGGGAGGTCTAGCTCACACTTATTTTGTTTTTCCTTTAGGTAAAGAGTCACATTTAAGACACATTTCTAGATATCTGGAAAATGAAACATGCCCGAAACCCCAAACACACTGTTCCTATCAATGCACTTGTTTTACTTTTGGGAGGAAATTAATGCAGCTACTGCTTCTTAACACAATTAAGCTTTTAAACTTAATCAAAATCAACTGATCAATGAGGCAGACAATGTTGCTGACATGTTTTTAAACCAGTTGCAGATGTCATATAATGGTGTCCATCCGTGATCATTTCAGTGCAGCTGATGTAAGAGCAAATATAAACCAGTGATTTTTAATTTGGTCATATAATCACTGCTTATTGAAGCAACGTTAAGAAACAAATTGGCATTCATGTGGAAGCTTGTTTGATGATTAATGGAGCATGATCTTAAATCTGAAGTGTTCATTCTGAAAGCTGCCAAGGTAGCACCAATGGCTACTTACTTCATAGTAAGCAGATTATTGTGCGCTCTTACAGCTTTCTCTTCCTGTGGTGGCAGCAGGAACGAGGCATTGTCCCCCTTAAGCATGCTTATTTTCACCACCTATTCAATATCCAGTTAGCTTATTAGAACTTTAGGTCACATTCTTCTAACCTCTGGTTTCTAGGGAAACAAATATTCCCTGACCAGTTGGCAAGTGGCTGCTGGTTGATGGTCACCATTTCCAGTTTGTATTATGCTATTTTCACAATTTCACTGGATCACTACTGCTTAGTGAGCACTTAGTGTCTGTAGGCATGTTGACATTTTCCATAGAAATTATGGGCAACCATGGCAACCTGCTAGCGAGCAAAGCGGTTTCAAGGATGGTTTCAGTGTAACACCATGTACCCCTTTGTAGTTAATTTCACCTGGCAACAGCAAGCAACCTCTTAACAACCACTCCCCAACCAGTCGATACGCATTTTTCTTTAGTTACCAGAGGTTGCTGACCTGTGTGACTGAATCCTAACTTGCGTTTAATATTAGCCTGCCTTTGTCCTACGTTGATATTTTTCATACTGTAGTGGGCTTTAACTGTCAGTGACATGCAGTGTAAAAAAAAATAGTTTTCCATGAGCTCAAATTGTGAAATTTGTCAATGTGTAGAGGGAGTTATTCTCTTAATTTATTAATTTGGTTATTACTTGAAAATCTAATCTTTGGTGTAAGAATGGAAGATCTTCGGGCTGTTGCATCCAGGTGCATCTCTCTCTAAATGCAAAAACATGCAAAAGATTTCTTTACAGATAAAAATCAGCCAAATAATTCATTCATTATTTTTAAATAGTTAAACTGAAATATTCAAAATTTTATAGTAAATTTGCCCATAATATGCAAACCCCCCCTGCTTTATTGCTTGCCTGCAGAAGCGATTTGCACTTATAACCAAACATAATCGATATTTTAAGTAATGTAGATGAGATTATTCCCAAGTTTTCCTTTTGAGGCATCATCCCACTTGTACTCAAGCGTGGCACAGCATGCAGAACCCTATCATTCAGTAACATCCCCTACATATATAATTCACAATGTGTTAAACCTAAGCAGCTTATTTATTTTTGGCTTTCTGCTTCTCTTTCTTTAAAAAAGGCTAATGCATCTCTGTGAGACATGCTACGGGTTAAATAAAAATAAGCACAGCGGTTTTGCCTTCACTTGAGCCCTGTTCGTGCTAAACTGGTCTGACTTTTATTCAAATTGATTTCCAAAACAAGCCACTTCCCCCAGTGTCTTCCGATTTCTGACAAAGTTTTGTGTTTTGCATGAATTTGCCGGAGGACAGTTCTTAGCACATAAGAACAGTCAGATATTGTTTTGTCACCGCGTTATGAAACAGTTGCTTTCATTTCCTTTCCGTCTATGTTTTTCCCCATGGTCAAGTCAACTTCATTTAAAATTCACCTATAAATGCATATTCCAGATGATAGAAATAACACCTGGCATTATAGCCAAAATGTTCTTTTGGGTACAAACGACATTACAAACCTAATATGGGTCCTCTATTAAACAGCGGAAGACCAGAGTTAGTGGAATATTGTTTTGCTCACACTTTGGCCTCTGATAAAGAAGTAATGCTGAGGGAGGCGGATGTTAGTCATTAGCAGCTCCAGCTGTCATCGATGGGAAAATGAATATTTTCTGCCCAAAGAGTGACAGGTCAAAAGGTTGCAGGCAAAGCCAGCTGCAACAAGCCATGCAAAGGTGACAGATAATTCAGGTGTAGCATTATATTGCATCCATTATTGATTTTACCTTGTTCTTGCACTAAAACATTGTTTCTGTGGCTCCATTAGCTCAAACTCTGTAGTCAGCATTCAGCTTAAATCTCAAACTTTTAGGGCAGAAATAACACAAATCAGTTCCTTTGTATATTTCAATGGTCTATTTGAGAAATTTCAGTCGGGATTTAGGGCAGGTCATAAGCCAGAACTTCACTAAATAGAGTTTTAAATGATTTTCTCCTCTCTCTCTCTCTCTCTCTCTCTCTCTCTCTCTCTCTCTCTCTCTCTCTCTCTCTCTCTCTCTCTCTCTCTCTCTCTCTCTTTACAGCTCCTCAATCTTTAAATTAAAATGAGGGGTTTAAAAAAAATGGGCTGTCAGTTGAAGTCTGATGTGTGCTTGGTTTTATTCTCATCATTTTAGGGTTTCATTCAAAGGGGACTTTATCAGTCATTTATTCATTTTCTTATCCAATTCAGGTGTGCGATGGACATGTGGGGGTGTACAATGTGCAAAAGGGAGGGCACACCTTGGATAAATCGCCAGTCCATCACAACACAAGCAGAAAGATGTCCCTACCCTATCACAGTCACATCTGCAGCCAATTCAGTCATTAATTAAGCTAACATGCATGAATTTGGATGGTGGTAGGAAGTTGGACTACCTGGAGAGGCACTGGGCTAACATGCAAACTCAACTCTGAGAGGGTTGGAGACAGGGTGGGTTTGAACAAATAAACAAACAAACAAAAAAAACATGGTCATTTAACCATTTCTCCTTTGCCAGTAATTGCATGAATCAATTAAACACTCATTCAGACTTGTCCAGTGATTAATATATTTATTAGAGTATCTTTCAATGTAGCTGCCCAAAATGAACAGTATCTGGAATGTCTTTATTGGAATTATATTTTTAATGGCAAAAATAAAATTATAGTTGTTATCCATTAATTTTCAAATTTCTTGTTTTACTGAAAAGCAGAAAAAATATGACCACATTTTGCTAAAGCAC
>VURO01012353.1:35956-51201 GCA_015108175.1 Pelvicachromis taeniatus
TTTTGCTAAAGCACATTGTTATGTTTTTTTTTTTATAAGATGCCAAAATATTGTTATTTACTTTTGCACTCTGGACAGAGACATTAGGTTTAGCGTTTGATTAGTTTCTTACTTCCAGTGTGTAAGTCCAGTGTGCCGGCTCAAATCTGTGTAGGAAAAACACAATTTCATTTTGTCATTTGCCTAATGAAAAACAAAATGATTTTTAGCATTGAACAAGATTTTGACGGCTTTCTAAAATATTGTGTTTTCTTGTATTTGCTCTTATGTCTTATCTTTTGTCTGCCATTACTTTTGCAGAATTATGTGTCCACTCATGTATTCTTGTTTAATTTTTAAATGTTTCAATGAATTAAAATAAATCCCATCCATGTGTCAAAATTTCTGATTAGTATCCTAAAATTCCAACGTAAAAACGTTCAAGTTATTATCACTATTAATTTCAAAATACACTCCTTGAAATTTTGATTGACTAGCTTGAAACTAGGTTAGGTTTTCCAAAATTTCACTCAGAAGTTTGAGTTAGTAAGTCATTATTTTGAGATATGCAAAATTTTGAGTTGAAATTTGAGTTATCTCAAAATTCTGCATTCCTTCACCAAACAATACAATAATAAATAAGTAATTCATTGGTGGAAACAAAGGATCACAACTCATAGTTTGGAAACTTCAGGACTAAACATCAAATAAAGTAGCTGTAACCATCACATCCTCAAGATGCATCTACAAAAACTTTACTTGTGCATTGATGCATTCATAACAGTATGAACATCCAACAGACCGACATATGATGAAACAATAGTTTTTTTGTTTTATATATAAAAATTCAAAATGAATTCATGCTGTTATGGATTATTTTTGATGTGGCAGGCATTCTACTCTAATGGAGATTGTGAGCACTGATGCACTCACATAAGGAACTTTTCTTTTATAAAACAATGATCTTCAAGAACTTGTGTGCACACATATCTACTTTATGCAGTGAAATGTTGTAATTAGATTGATTTATGGCCCCTTTTTAGTTTAAAATTCAGCGCTGGAGCCTCGTGTTTGATTTTGCTAGTTAAACTAATGAGGTGCCCCTTGTTTTGTGTTGCACACAGATGTAGCCAAAAAAGGTGAAGGAATGTGATGTACTCTGTGGGTGCGTTTCCCACCGTGGGCTCTTGATGACAGTCATTCAGATGCAGGAGTGGCTGGAATGGAGGATATGTATGATTGTGTTACTGCTGAACATCAGCCTCTCTTATCACGCGGGTTACTTATATTTTATGGTACTCAGTTGAAAATTTCTCAGGGGAAGGAATGGAACCGCGGTAAATGATCCCAAAATAACACTTGTGAAATATGACAAGGCCTGAATTGGAATATTGCTGGTGCTTATCAGCTGCAGCCAGCAGAGAATGATTACTACAGACTCGCAGTCTAACAAGGTGATTTCTGTCTGGATCCAGCAACTACTGCTGCTCCAGAGCCCCTGATGAAAACCTGGACTCGTCATCACATAAATGATCCCATTAATCCCAGCTGCTGGAGGACAACAGGCCACTTAGACCTGTAATTGTTTAATTATCCCTGCTGAGAGTTGCTATGAGAAAGAACATTAAAACCTGTTGTGTGGAAATGATGTAAACATAAACACAATGCGCATGTAAGTAAGTGTGTGTGGTCTTATCCCTCCGGGGGAAGCTTATAATTGTGAATCAGATTGTTCACTTCCTAATATCTTCTAAGAAATAGAGTTTTTGAAATGCTGCTGATCCAGTTACAAACTGAGCTCTTGTTTCAGTCTGAGTGACAAGAAATTGAGATATTTGCTGACTATGGACTAGAAAAAGAAAAAGGAAGCTTTATGTTGTGAAATACGTTTTTAATAGTTATTTCTAAATCCTTTTCCCCAGTACATTCTTTTTTATCTCCTAGAAAACCTGTAGATATTCTGTGAGCACTTTTTAAAAATTTGATTTGAACACATTGTCTTATTGGTGGGATTGATAATAAACTCAATTGCACACACAGACACACAAAACAAATAAAATTAAAAACAATATATTCACAAATTTGTCATCAGTCCCACCTTACTTTGACTGACCAGTGACTGGGGTGTGCTGGATGCTGGCATGTGTGTTTGAGCTATTGTTGCAGACTTGCATGTCAGTGAGAGAACTATCTCTGATCTGATTGTTCTTGGATATCTGGACAGAAGTGCTTCAACCTGTACTCGACCCATTCTCGCAGCATTGCATTTGTCCTGCCCTGCAATTTTTCCAGCAGGATAATGCCCAGTCTCACATTCCGCATGAGTAGTACAGGCCTTTCTGGAACATAGGCCAGCATTTAGTGCCAATATGTCTTGAACATGCCTGGGACAACCAGTGACCATTCCACAGCTGCAGGCTGCACACATCCACAAATGGAGAGCAATTCCTCAAAGGCAGATGGACATCTCTTTGTCTTTTTCACCTACCTTTGCTACCTGACTGGGTTCTATCAGTCAGAACACTATTAGGTTAGGTTCACAATCTTTCATCTATTTTTAGGGGCCATGCCTTTCCTATTGCCCTGATTCCCTATGGCGATGGATAAAACACTTCTGTAATACAGCATCTGCTAGGCACCTGTTTCAAATGTCTGCTCACTGAATATTGAATATTGTTAGTGTTAGATATGTCACAGTTTATGTTTAAATAAACATAATTTTACAAAGCTCCATTTGATGTATACCACTGGAGATTTAGCATTCACGTATTTACTAGATCTCTGCTGCGTAATCTTTGTTTTCCTCTGTTTATCGCTCGTTGCAATGGACTGCCAGCTAGATGGTAAAGGGAAATGTATGTGACTGATAATAATTCATAACAGTTATTCAGTCAGCCTGATAACATCCGCAGTTATTGTTGTTGTATTTTATAAGCAACTAAGAATCTGCCTGCTGCTTGCACCAACACATTGGTGCTGAGTGGTTGTGAATATGTGAAAGGGACATGCCTTTAAAGGTGTCAGCGTATCTCCTCTTTACAAACACTTTTTTTTACAAATGCGTTATTGTGGATGCAGCCTGAGAGTGTGCTATAATGCCTGGCAATTGCTTTGCAGCTTCCATCACTGAGTAATGATTCCCAGCAGGCACCACAAGAATTCTACAATTTATGTGGTTAAAGTCAGCAGCGGCACAGGCAGGAGCTCTCACCTTTCACTGCATGAACACTGCATGTGTGGGCAGCAGGGCAGCAGAAATATGTTTGCTCCTACATTCACTTACATGCAGATGGATCATGCAAATAGACCATAAATGTGCTGGGTTTTTTTTCGTAATCTGAGCCATTGTTTGTTTTCCATTTCTAACATGATGACATGAACCTGAAAGCTTTAATCCGATTGTGTTTTAAGAGAAAAACAGACACAAGCTTTAAAGAAAAAAAAACAGAGCTGGACATTTGGAAAAATACCAGTATATTTATTTATGCAGCTGTCCCTTCATTTTCTAACTGCTTATTCAGTTCAGGGTCGACTTGTTGAAAGACAAGGTAGACCGTGGACAGTTTATTTATTTATGAGAGTTATAGAAAAGTGAGAGTACTCTAATGTCTTAAGTAAGTAGGAAGCTGCCACTAGTAGTTGGCTAGTTTGATGACAAGAAACCGTTGACCTTGCTCTCCCTGAGCATTTTGATCTGTATGGATCTGACATTTGTTTCTGGATGTTGTTGGCTTTTACTGGTTGAAGGTAGCACACCAAAGACCTCCTAGTGATTGCTTTGGTTGGTAGCAGATTGCCTGTAATTTTTCATGCTTGTCAGAAAATACCAAGGTAAAAGTTGTGTCTTCAGCTCACAAAGTAGCAAGAGAGTATTTGTAGACAAATCTGTCACTAATTATGACCATAGCAATATACTAGATATCCAAATAATTTTATTCTAGAGTCAACTCAAACTCACTAAACTCCAAACAGTAAAACAGATGCATCAGTTAAAAAAAAACATCACCAAGACTGCTCAAACTAGCATATGTATGCTGTCCACCACATGTAAAGATACAAAAGATACAACTCCCATTAAACACAACTTAGCAGGTCTTCCACAAAAACTATTGAATATAGAAAAGCCTGACAAGTAAATAAACCTATTACTTCTCACAACTGCTCCTCATCACACAGAAGGAAGTGTCCAGTGCATGTAAGCATGTCAATCACTCGTTATGTTTGCTGCTGCGCTGCTGCAGATGTAGGGCAGCCAGTCATGTGACTGTAAGTAACTCCTCAACAGAGCATCACTGCTATGCTTTCCAACAATTTGGTGATTAATATTGATTGAATAATTGAATAATAGTAATCACAAGTTTGCCAACTGGTTGGCAAAACCACTGTCAAATAATCCCAGACCAGTCTCTACAACCTTGTTCGCAGTCTAAAGTCTACGATACTTAAAAGGTCTATTCTGGCAAGCAAACAAATTGTCAAAATTGGGGCTTCAAAATCCAGAATTCAAAAGCCTACACGTGATGTCACAGTGACTGTTTCCATCTTTTAAGGCGAGCACCATAAATCCTGCTAACACAACGTAGTTGCTTCATGTCTGCCATAGCTACATTTGACAGGGGTTTTGATTTTGTCCATCTTGGTAGGAAAACACTTCTCTCAGTGAATTACTATAAGCTTTTAATTCATATAAACGGCGAAGATGCTGAATTTGAATCATCCGTCTCAGGCTACCCTTTTATTTTATATATCAAAGTGTGTAATTATACAGTCTTAATTATACAGACTTTTGTCTATTACAGACTATCAAATGCACTTTCATATGTTATTGCAAATTATTAAAAGCTTGGGTAAAAGCTACTTTACAATCATGCTATTTGCAATTTGGAGCAACAGGAAGAAGCCCAGCAACTCTCTACTAATCATTTTGCTTTCACTCTTCTGCTGCTGTTTTCATTACTGTCCAGGTCCCTGTTGAGTTTAATGGGCACCGCACACAGCTCCTCACACTCACAACCACAGTAAGGCACAAAGATTAATTACATCGTTGCTGAACCTTTTTCACCTTCACATACCCCCAATTCCAAATAGCATGCATGGAGCTGAATGAAAACAGAGTAAAAACTTGTAATGGGGAGAGCCGTTAGCTAGCAGGGCAATCATCTTGTCAGGGATAATGCTGGTGCCATGGCACGACCAGTACTGTTAGCACAGGCTCACATAAGGGAAAACAGACTAGAGAAAATAGTGCTTGAGCATACTTTGAACTCTTAAAAGTAGGAAGCAGATTCTCAAAGGTCTATAGTGGAGGACTGGAAAAAGCACAGAAGTTTGACCTTTTCATAATGACATGCAGATGAGCAATCCTGAGTAGCTTTACAGATATTCATGGAAAACATAAAGGTCATGACAAGGCTCTTCTTATGTGGGCAAATGTAACATTTCAGCAGTTGGAGATGGTAATTTACAAACATCTGCCTTCATAAATGTAAGTGTGCTGTATACGACATGCACATAATTCATGTGCGTGTACAGCAAATTATTTAAATATCAAGAATCAATGAGGAAACTTCATGCTAGCTACATGAGATTATGATATGCTATTAATAAAAAACAACTATTATTAAAAATTAAATAGATGTTTAATTTGTATTTATATAATTTCTGCAGGTAACTGGCAAACCTATTTCTAGTAATTCAGGTATCAAATCTTATATTTGGAATATTTACATGCAAAGATGAGCTGCAGCATTATCCGTTGATCTTCTCATAATAATTTGGTGTTTTAGTAGGAAACCTGGATGCGTCTTTGCTAGGTGAGAGACCCCCATAAACATTTCTGCTTGCAGGTATTGCAATGACATTCCCCAAGGTAGCAGCCATCCCTTGCTAAACAATGTGCCTGATCATGGTACAGATGATTGGTCAGATGACAGATGCACAGTGAGATTTAAACTACTTAGCGAGAATGCTGATTAGCCTGAAGAAGGCTGGGAGAAAGATGATTGGACTAGACTAGTGATGTCACATGCCTGAGGGCATGGGAAAGTGGAAGTGACATGAAGATCAAATTTAGCTGGCAAATACCCCTATGAGTAAGAAATCTAAGGAACAATTGATCCCTGCTCGGGGTAGGGTTATCAGGGCCCTGCCCTGGAGCCATACCCAGTGAGGGTCCCGAAGTGCAAGCGCCTGGTGTCCATGGGGCCTGGTCGGGCACAGCCCGAAAAAAGGACAATGGGACCACCCTTCTTTAGGCCCACCACCCGCAGTAGGTCCTGTAGGGGTTGGGTGCAATGTTCTGGGTGGAAGCCAGGAGCAGAGACCAGTCCCCAGCTACTAGGCTAAACAATTGGGGCATAGAATGCCACCTGTCTGGTGGGAAAGGAGCCTGAACTAGTGAGTGAGGTTTGAGAGGTAAGGGATAGATTGAGTCAGGTTCACCTCAATGCACGGCTTAGGTTCTGGAACCAGTCTCCTGGAAGGGCTGGACTTTGTCTCAGGCTGGAGTTGCCCTTGGTGAGAAACAGTAGTCTGGGGTGAGTATCTTAGTATCCCCTCGGCTTGCTGCCTGTATGTTGGAGTTTTTCCTGGTGGACGAGAGGGTTTGTTCCCTGTGCTTTCGGGTTGGGAATTGGGTGTTGACTGTTGTCTGCAGTACCGGCCCTTTGGGGTCCCTGGTTGGGGTGCTTGAGGGTGTCCAACTTGGGGACTCTGTTGTCTTACTGGGAGATTTCAATGCTCATCTGGGGAACGTTTTTATTTTGGTTGAAACCCTATATGCTTCAGCTAAAGACTATGCTTGCAAACAATACCTCTGAAATGATTTCTAAGCCAGCAAGGATGTTCCCTGGATTAGACCTGGTCTTGCTTTCATAAAATGAAACCAATCATTAGCATATGTCAGTGATCTTTGAACCATTTGGCATACCTCTGACGTTTCTCTCTCTTACTCTTACTTAAGAATGGTTTCTTGACAGCCACAGTTATACTGTGACCATTTCTAATAAGCTGTCATTGAAGAGTTGACTAACTGAAGGGCTTTTGCTGGATTTTTTCCTGCACTGTAAGGACACGATTTGCAGATGAACTACTACTGGTTGGTTCTTTGCTAAGTCCGCTGTTATGTGGTGACACAACATGCTCGCATGATTCAGCTGTCAATGTTAAGTGGCTTAACTAACAAAAAATCATTCCTCTTAAAAAGCTCAGGGCTCTAGGATTTGACCTGAGCTTTTTTAAGTGAAAGAGCAGCCAATGTCTAAAGGAAAACTTAGAAAGACCTTCACAAAGCCTGGAGAGCTATTGCTCAAGACTACTTTAAAATATTGCAAAAAAGTAGGTCTCCTTGGAAGCAAAATATAAAGACATGAGGAGTGGTTCTGGACACTTATAGCACACAGTGCTATAAATCAGAAGCTGAAAGTCATTTTATGTAATTTAAAGAAACAGTTTGGACAACTTTGTGACTGGTACAATGTAGAATATGCTTAAGATGTTTCTGCTACTCTTTGATACTGCATTAAGACAGGTCAGTGATAAAATATTAAACTGACCCTGTTGTTACAGCTATCATTGGTACAAGCTGTGGCACAGTGTGAGGAATTTGTATGTAATCCTTTGTGTGCATTTGGTTTCCTGGCACCCATACAGCAACTGAGAAGTGAATGTTTTATGTATTCATCAGAAATACAACCACACTCAGGAGCCATTATTCCAAGTAGCTCCTGGAGCACTTACACTTACAGGTGCACATTGTTTTGCATTACTAGCAGTTATAGTTCTTGTTGGTTTAAGAAAGCTGCCAAACCACATTTACAGACTAAAGGAGGCAAAAGTGTGAAGCTTGCTCAAGCCCAAGGAACTATAGTCAACATGGCAAAAGAGATGTCTTATATTAGTATTTTATTTTTCTGTTCTATTTTTTTAAAAAGTAGTACCAAAACATAAATCTAGGTGCCCTTTTGAACCCTGGTTCACCCTTAGTGTATTTAGCAGGTATTTTTGTGTGTTTTGTTTGTTGTATGTGTGTGTTTCATTTAGCACTGCATTATGTTGAATTGTGTTTGATGTGTGAGTGTGTGCGCGTGCGCGCGCATGTGTGTGATTTTTTTTTTACATATTGTGAGAAACATGTGGTTAGTCTAATCAGGATTAAAAAAAGAGCAATTTGAAAACTGAGTGTAGTCATTTGAGACACAATTGTAAACATCCTTTCTCCATTAAAAGTCTCCCGCTGGTGAATGGCACAGCCAAAAAGCTTTGACTGAGGCTGTAACTCTTTAATGATGTTTGGATTTCATGCATTCATAGTTTTTATTATAACAATGATGATGGGGGTGTGAGTCTTTTTATTCAGCCTATTCATATGTGATATTAATGACACAGAAATAAAGACTAATATATTGATCTGATTACCAGCCTGCATGGTATTGTGTTTGGATGCGTGTGCTCGTCTGCGTATGTGTAAGTTGTATTTGTTATTTCACCGGTTGTGACCCACAATGTTTGAAGTATACAGTCATTATATATTATTATGCAGTCTTTTTAAAGATGCATATCTTAGATTTAAAAAAAATTAAGCCCAGAAGGAGCTCCTGTAATCCATTCCTTTTAAATTTGTCATATGCAGGAATGTAAACATTCATTCTTTGAAAATGGGTGTGGTTGGAGTGTTTTTGGCTGCTGACAGCGTGTACAAAATACTGTGCGCAATTTCCATTTCCCTACATAATGTTATTTCTTTTGTTCAACCCATTCATATTATAAGTTTATCATACTGACGGGAAAAGACATGGACAGAAAACTGGATAAGACCTGCAGTGAGTTAAAACGGGACAGCAATGTCTATCGAACAACAAAGAAAGAGAGGTGTACAACTACAGTGACCTGAAAAACAGTGAGGGCAAAGATAGCTTAAACATATGCAATGACAAAAGGGTAATAAGCAACAGGTAAGCTCAATCAGATGCTTAATAATGAGGGCAGGCAAAGTCTGTCTGTGTATCTTCTTCATTTGGTATGATAGATAGATAAGATAGATAGATCGATCCTTTATTTCATACAGTTTCCCGTGGTGAAATGGGACCTTTCCGAAAAGACATACATTTCACAAACATCACATTGGGGAGACAGGTCAGAATAGGTAGTATTGGAAACAGTGAAGTACACACATCAGGATCAGGAGGAGAGAAAAAAAAAGACTTTTTTTTACTGTACTCAAACTGGGCACTGACATGCCCAGTTTGAGTACAGTAAAAAAAAAAACACCTCAGCACATAAGCACATAATTTCACAGGGTGTGTCAAGTGAGCCGGTGTAGAGAAGACCCCGCCCAGTCCTGCTGCCATTCTGCGTCGCTGTTCCAGACCCGCCCATCTACGTCGGCAGGAGGAAAGCATGGGAGGCGTTGGTTTCCTGGAGGGGAATACGTGCGTGTTAATATATGTGTTTGTGTCAGTATCAGTGTAGATGGAATGTCTGCGTGTGTGTGTATCCTTTATCGAATTGAAGCACTGTCGTCCTTCACGGTCACGCAAAGTCAACAACGCTCAGTCCAACTCAGGTGTCCTTGTACAAGGGGCGAAGAGATGAAAACAACTGTGATATCAGGGATTGTTTTGGGTAGAGCTGGCCGTGAAAATGCAGCTGGCTCCTGTGTGTCCGAATTCAACAATGGAAACTTTTAATATAGTGCGAACAACTGTATTAATTGTCCATCACTGGTCAGCCGGTCTCTCAATCTCACACTGTAGAGCGGTCAGCCTCTCAAGAATGGTATCCATGATGCGGTCCAGACACGCAATAGTGCCCACCATGCCCGCCAGATGCTCCGCGGTGGCGGCTGCAGTGCGCACAATAAGGGCACTCTCAGCGTCCAGCAGGCTGGTCAGCTTATCTCGGTTTGTATCCAACTTGCGGTCCAGCACCACAGACTGATTGCTCACCGCTCTACCCACCGAATCCATTCCAGCAGCCAGGCTTGAACAGCACTGACCTGGTATGGTATGCTTGATGGATTTTAGTCTAAATTTAAATGAAAAAGAAATTGGTTATTAGGCTGTTTATGTTTTATTTATTATCAAAGTTTATTTATAGAAACATGGGTGCAAAGTTTTATAGTAAAGCTATTTCAAGTAAGTAAGCCTAAACATGTTTTGTAGTTTAAAGCTTTTTGGTCTAAAGCTCCTAAAAAACTTTCTTTCTTCCCAGTGAAGGCTGCCGATCGTGTGTAGCTGGTATGGTTTTAGATAATAAAGGACCTTTTGGCCAGTACTTTCATTTTTAAACCGTACAAAAGGCCCATGGGAGGATTAAGACTTGGTTCCAAAGCTAAAACCAGAATTTGTACTACAGCAGAAAGTATGGCAAACATGTTTTATGGTACTTCTACATGAGATTGTAACCTGGCATTTGATCTGCTTTGTCAACATGAAGAGGTCACTGTCATGGTTCAGCTGTGTGGCAGGCAGAATTGAACCCAAATGCAGGACTCATAGATGGGAGGTTGGACTTAAAGCACAGCTTTATTGCTGGGACAAAACTCTTCATAGGAGAAAGACTTAACATAAAAATAAACCAAAACCTCAAATGCAAAACTAAAGTGGAAGCAGGAGCCTGGAAACGCAGACACTCACACTAACAGGAGCACAAGATAGACACACAGCATAACAACACATCCCAGAGCAAGGAAAACACAGGGCTTAAATACACTGAGGCATAACGAGGGAATGAGACACAGGAGGGAAACATAGCTGGGAGAAATCAGAGCTAACAAGACAAGGGAAGCAAAACTAGAAACACTGACATGAGACAAAGACCTTCAAAGTAAAATAGGAAGTCAACACACATGCCCATAATCAGAATAAACTAGAACATAAGATGATACTAATGATAAACACAAAACGCTGGGTCACTGACCCAGCACCATGACAGTCACTGTCTTATGCTCACTTAAAGATCTATAGATATCTAAATGGAAAGGTCTGTTTTAAGGTGGCTGTAGTTCTCCATTAATTTCCAGTCTTTAACTAGGACTGTTTACATGTGTAAAATATTTATAGGTAAAAGCTGCCACACTTTTAAACCGCATTATATAGTAAGACTGTTCTACAAATGAACTTTACTAGATAGTTCCAGCTCATAGCTTACAGACACATAGAAAAGCACAGTTGCTATTAATGTTATTCAAGTCCAAGGGACCCAGATGGTGAGTCGACGACATGTGTTGAAGAGCAAGATTGGCAGAGTCACACCTGAACATGACAGAAACTGATTACACCCCACCCTCTTCTCTTCTTGTTGTACATGTTTGATCAGCTGCCGGACATTATCCTGCGCTCTTGTTTCCACTCCACACTACTTGGACAGCTCACCTGATACCACTCAGTCTGCAGTGAGGTGTGAACTGCACTATTTCCTTTCGCCAGGACTGAATTATTGCTACCTGCTTTCCAAAGATAACTCACTGCCTTCTTTCTCCCCTGGTGTCTAGTTCTCATCACAACAATACTCCCACATGCCTCACAGTGTCCAAGCCGAAGAGTCGAACTGTCACAGCTGTGAACTATTTTGACGTCAGCTTTAGGTGAAATATAGAAATATACAAACCACAAGGAAGTTCAAGGAAATGGGTGTTTTGTCAAGAAGAGGATTCCTGGGAACTAAAACTCTCAAGCAGAAAGGGCAAGAAAAGATGCAGGAGCTCGAACAGAGATGGTATATAGAGTGCAACCCTTACACAGCTACGGTTTTGATCTTATTAAAGCAGCATAATATATTATATAAAAAATAATATGAAATAAATAAAAAGTAACCAACCTTCCATCACTAATAATAATAAAAATGCATAGTCTTTTCTACCACTTACAGTACTTTTCCTTTTAGTTAAAGTTTCACGTCTTATCTACATCATTTGAACTTTATTCCTAAAACATTGAAGTTCTGTTTTGTTTAGTTTTTTTTATAATGCTTTGTATGCATAACCTTTTTTAAATGTGGGCAAAAAAAAAGTATATTTTTGTGCTTTCTTACTCACACAAATAGAAATAAACTGAACTTGTACTTCTCAAAGATTGTCTGTCACTTTGAAAGATGAAACTTTATTTACTAGCCCATCTGCACAATCTTTGAGTTTTTGCTTGAGTTATTCTGCTGATCAGGGAAGATACACACTGCAGTTGGGGAGTTAGAAAAAAATAAATAAAAAGCACTATGAGCAGTGTAGCAGAACAAAAGGAAGAAGGCATCCTGAGCCCTGCTGTGACTGAGAAAACAACAGGGAGGACTGAAGTTGAGACGCAACAGCAGAGAAGTAAAACAAGTGTTTGGGGAATTATTGTTAAATGAAACCTATTGTGATTTTCCTTGTAATCCATAATTTACATATACTGTGCAAGTCAACTGGACACACAATAAATAAGTGCGTGGCACAACATGGGGAGAGCCACCTCAACAGGACAAGACTCTAACTACACATCTGCACAGAACATTTATTTATAACCTACTTAAAATACTTTTAAATGGATACTTAAATGGACACTTTATCATCTAAATGCTGCTCTGGATAGATATAGTTGGAATTTTCCAAAACTGATTAAAACAGGAAGTTATGCTGATTACACAATGCCAACAGGAGGGAAAATAAACCTATTTGAAGAAACCGATTTTTCAGACATAGGGCATATAATTTCATTGTTCCGTTTCACAGAGGATCAGTTTATTATCTGGGGAAAGTTAAACGATGATGACGATAATGATGAAAATAATGCTGATGATCCTGAGAATATCCTCTTGCAATGCTCCCTGTCTCCAGCTCCCCACAAACAAAGACACAAACAAACACATGCAAACAGCTCTTCATTGTTTCCAAGTGCTCACTTGCTTATAATCAAATAAATTTCTTTTATTGCAATTGAGGTTCCTAATGCTTAAGTATTTCCTGCAATTTTAAAATGCAATAACTATTATTCAGAAAATGAAAACTGCAGTGGTTAACCATTAATAACTGTAAGCATCGCTGACACCCACTGACTCTTAATGGCAATGAACTGCGTTAATGGCAGATTTGGGATCATTGAGCAGATTCAACATCGAGACTCCCTAAGGCCATTTTGAAAAGTGGCTAATTACCATTAATCTGTCAGACTTTAACAGAGCAGAACTTAAACTCTCCTAATGTGCTTCGTCAGTAATACTCTGTGTGATACATCCCCACAGCTCCACCCACATTCACTGTTCATAGTTTCTCAATGCTATAGTTTATGTAGCTCTGAATACCACAAACCCTGTAATTTCTAGTAGGAAACTGCAACAAGTAGCTGTGACAGACTAAACAAGCTTCCGGTTACTTAGACATGAACTGCATTGTGTTTTCATTCAGGGGTGTCATTTAAAATGGATTTCAGTTTCACTCATTGGTTGGATGACTCTGTTTACTTGGTAAGGGTTAAGAAAACATTGTAGTTTGGGTAACAATGCAACCATTTACATGGGAGTTGAAGAAGAGTGTGCAAGTGCTCCCAACAGAGGTGGCACTCTGTTGGAAAAACTAGTATGTATGTTAAAAGTAAGCATGTTAAAGTATGTTTTTCTTTTTAGATGCACTGTGCAGACCTTT
Source organism: Pelvicachromis taeniatus (assembly GCA_015108175.1). NCBI lineage: Eukaryota > Metazoa > Chordata > Actinopteri > Cichliformes > Cichlidae > Pelvicachromis > Pelvicachromis taeniatus. The sequence goes on from VURO01012353.1 coordinate 49,551, forward strand.
AGTCATCCACTGTTTTTTTTTATAGATTAGATATTTTTTTATAGATTATCTGTCAAACAACTTTATGTATGGCAATATGCATTATATAATTCTAAGTGGACCAATGGGACCACTCTTACCTTCACCCTCCAGTCTTCTCAAGCTCTTCTCTGAGCCCTTCTCAAGCTTCTCGTGTTCCTTCTTCCTGGTGTTGCTGTTAGTCGGCATCGCTACATCTATCGCTAGAGCCGTCTTCTTCTGTTTGTCTACCACCAATATATCTGGTTGGTTAGCCACCACCGTTTTGTCCGTCTGTATCTGAAAGTCCCACAGGATCTTAGCTCGGTTATTCTCCACCACCCTAGGTGGCGTCTCCCATCGTGACAACGGGACTTCCAGGATTGATTAGTGCCTAATGTGATGATATATATATTTTCTTATGCTATCTTAGGGTTCATTGCTTGCTTTGTTTTTTTCTTCTTTGTGTCTGTTCAACTCTCTTGTCAGCTGGACTTGTTTGTCTACATTACCACATGTGCATGACCTTGGTCTGTTTTGGATTAGTTTATTACGTGACAGTATTTTGCTGTCTACAGTAAATTTGTTCACATTTTCAAATAATAAGATCTCACTTTAAGCATTAAAAATAGCGAGGCTTTATAGATGACAACAACATGATGCGTTTGGCAGATGTAGCTTACACAGAATCTCAGCTAAGGATGCCTGTGGGTGCTGTGTGAAGTTTCCCAAACCGAGCACAGAGCAGCCAACATCATCCTAAACTCAATAGCAGCTACAGTACTTTAAGTTGATAAAATCATTCATATACCACTTCATGTTGTTAGGATAAATAAATCCAAAATGTGTAGTAATTGCTGCTGGCTATTACTCTTTTTTTCTTTTGCTGTATTTTTTTTTCTTGTGAGGGTGTGCTTTAAATAACATTTCCAAGGAATTGAGCATTTATAATGTGACTTTCACATGTATTTTAAGGAAAGGAGGTTTAATTCTCCTTAGCTAGCTGATATTTAAAGCGATGCACCGTATGTGCTGTATTTGTGCAAAACTGTGCACATGTAAAGAGGGAAAGAGAAGAGTCGAGTATTGTCCCTGAAATTCCTCGGTGGCTCCATCACTACAAAACAGTGTAGCTTGGAAACACTTAACCTCGGGCCAGAACATTAATGCCATCCACACAAGGATGGAGGTACCCAGAGATAAGAGAGGGAGAGAGAGAGAGGGGCATAAATAATGGGTTAATTTAGTCTGCAATCAAATGGTCTGACTGCACTGACTGTGAGCAATTCCATTACAGTAGTCTGGTTCCCATGGCCCTTTAGACAACCCAGCCCAGTCACAGTGGTGATCTCTTTAGTCGGTGAGTGCTTAATCAAATTCTACTATTCTAGTAGGCAATTGTGCAGCCTTCTAAGATTTATCTGTATGCAATTTAAATGTGATTAGACTTGCACGTTATTTGTTAGACATAATGGAGGAAAATGAATTAGTGCACTGAACTCTTAAGTGAGATGAAGTGTTTTGTTTTTGCGAGCAGTCTGAGCAGCTTGTATATTTTTAGCCCAATAGATGAACATGCCCTAATGAAATGTGACTGTGTAAGAATTAGTGAAAGTGAGCCTGACATGTTCTCACCTGTTGTAAAAGTGTGTGC
>VURO01012354.1:6692-27438 GCA_015108175.1 Pelvicachromis taeniatus
ATATCTTTCTTTCTTTCTTTGTTGTTTTTTTTTCTTTTTTTTTGTTTTTTTTTTTTTTTTTTTTTTTTTCCCCCCCCCCCCCCCCCCTCTCTCTTTCTTTACGCCTCTCCCTCCTTCCCGCAACAGTATTGATAGTGATTTATTGTGACAATGACTGATGTATTTTGCTGCTGAGAAGCTCCTTCATGGAGACAGCCAAAGGTTAATAAAATTGGTGCTGATTGTATCAATTTTATAGATAAGCCATTCACAACAAGTGTAGTTGGGTGAATAAGAAGTCAATTGAGGCCTTGGAAACTGCACACAGGCCCAATGAATAGCTGCTTTTAGGTGCTTTTTTTTTTCGTTAGGAGGATAAATGGAGAATTGCAGCTCTCTTCCATTGCAGCAGGCAGCAGAGGCAGAGCGAGGCGAACTGAGGTTCAGACAAGCCTGCCAGTAAATTGCCCTGAATGGGTTCTGGAGGTTGACAGGCCCTATTAAGACAAACAGCTTTCCTCATCGGAGAGATAAAATAAATCAGGTGTTTAGTCAAATTAAAATAGTTTGAGTGGAGAGGGCCCCTGGGAGCTCTCGGGAGAAACTCAAGACAGATGTGGTCAGAGACGAGAGGAAGACACCCAGGAAAGAATTTAGCTCCTGCTGGCTTCAGGCCAGACGTCACCGCACTGTTATCTGGACCTCTTGTGCTTTTTCTTTTTCCCTTTCTCTCTCTTTCTCCCTCTAACTGTCTCTTTCTCTTTCTGTCAGTTTTCCTGTCAGTTTTTTGTGCGCACCACCATACCAGCTGTCACACAGGAGTGCAGTGGGAGGAGAGTGAGTTACTGTCTAGCCTCTCACTGGCAATTATGTTGGCTGTGTAAGTCAATGGTAGGATCACTTAGCATTGATTAGGCAGAGAGAGAGCAGTGCAACGGAGCCCCTCTCTCTATCACGCACAGTGCAGACATGTAACTGCAGAGAGAGAGAAACGCAAGCCCGCTGCTCTGTCGCTGCTTTGGTTTTTGAAATATGCATTAAAGAGGGGGAATGTGATTATGATACAAAGTGGATGTGGTTATAGTGTATTTTGAACATGCATTTTGTTTGTGTACGTACCACTTTGAGTCTTTTTTTTCAGCAGTTTTCTACATTACATTCAGCAGAAATCTGCAGGCATTTCCTCCTCTAATATTTGGTGTGTATAAAAGTTCTGTTCAGAGGCCAGTGCAAAGAGTGACTCTTAACGCTTTCTTTATAATCACCCATGGACGTCTGAAATAAGCTGCGACTTCAGTTTGACAGCTCCCTGCAGCTCTTTGTCTATGTGCTCGGAACAATTCCTTCACTTTCTTGCTGTGAAAGCAGTGAACACCCGCTACAGAAAAACAGACAACTCCAGGCTGTGTGTGACCTTAACACTTTCTAGTGAATTCACTGCAGTTGGTTGCTGCCTGTGTGGTTTTCTTTGTACTAAATATTGTGTACAGCACAATAGCACAATGTGATGATCGGTCACTGTTCTATATTTAGCATTATATAATGACCGATGGCTTCTGCTGTGTTTCCTCCAAAAGCCTACACCCTGGTTATTTAGTCATGGTCACAATAAAAACTTTTGAGTACTTTTTTTTTTTTTTCAGGTATGCATCAACACATACTTGTGGTCATGCTTTTTTTTTCTTTCCCACCTTGCATTTATCCTTTCCTACTCGTAAACATTGCTCTCTCTTTCTCTCCCTCCTTCTTCTCAATAGGTACTCCTGAGAGCCTGGCCGAGAAGGAACACCAGCTCTCCACGATGATCACTCAGCTGATCAGCTTGCGAGAGCAGCTCCTGGCTGCTCACGATGAACAGAAGAAGCTTGCTGCCTCACAGATGGAGAAACAGAGGCAGCAAATGGAGTTAGCTCGTCAGCAGCAGGAGCAGGTAACCGCTCGCTGTTTTCTTTTCTCACATGCACCAAAACACCTAGCTAATAGTCCACACTATTTATTATTTTTGTTTTACTTTTTTACCTTTTTCCTAAACTAGGCTCTTTTCCTATTATTTGAAACACATTGAACATTCCCCTCTCTTCTTTTTACCTTATTTGTTTAATTTCCTCTTTCACCTAATAATAAACCTCTTTAAATACAAGTCTTTGTGCTTAGCTCTCTATTTCATATTACATTTCATGCCTGAAATGCGCCAATAAAACCTTGCTACTTGGTTGGAATTTGGAATAATATTAGATTTGAAAGACGTTATAGTCTATATTGCCTGAGATATTTCGGTCATGCTCTCTCGCCCACAGTTATGCTGTGCGGTAGGAAAAATGTTATTATGACTTGTACTAACAAATGCGAGTGAATGTGTGAATTAAACGTTATATTAAATATGGAAGTCCTCTATATCTTATAAATCGACTCCTATTAGAACAAGCCTGGCATTAGATTTGCAGCACAAATCAGGCCAATGAGCCATATTGTACAAATCAGCAAATTAGCACAGGCCATGAAGTGTGTTAATGTCTGGGAAGAAATAAGGACACAAACTATCCACACGGGCGACACTTTTATTATCACCCGCCACCCTAATGGCTATGAGTCAATTATCAGCAAGGAGTTCACTCAGAGTTTTCTCGGCACACTCTCAGACCTTTCTGTGGTAAATGAAGAGATGGACCATACACCTTGGAGTGATGCATTTGGTCATAGTACACTAATAATACATTAACGGTATTGATTTCTTTTTCAATCAATAGTGTTCATTTGCAAACTATGCTCAGCTCCGTAGGCTTTGTAGACACTGCAGAACAAACGACCAGTGATATAAGATGTTTTATTGTTTGATCTTATGTTAATGCGGGCTGAAATGAATAAAAATGGAAGAGAGAACGCGCAAGATGGTTGAGAGAGGGAGAGTAAGAGAGCCCGCTGAGATCTGGGATGTCATCAAGCCATCAAGATACAACGCAGTAATTAACTGTTGACACTCGTGAGGAAGCCAGCACAAATTAATCTTGACACATTTGCAGACGGCCGATATCTTACAGTGAACACTTTGTAATTATATTTAAAAATGAAAATTAAATGACACTTAAAACTAGGTTGTCATGCTCAATGAAGTGAGCATGTAGAAGGAGGGAGCGCCGGGGATGAGAAACAGTGCGGTGTGGCTGCTCGTCACTCAGGGGCAGCGGGGACCCCTGTCACCCTTCCTGAGCTTGCCACCTCCGTCATAACCGCGTTCGTCTGTGTCCTGTAAATCATTTATTCTCTTTCTCCGCAAATTTCGACTCTGCAGTTCAGCAGTCCATGTTACATTCATTTAGACCATTTAATGCTTTGTTATTGACAGACTGCAGCGGTTTAGATAAAAGAATATACTTTTATTCACTGTAAAAATGGCTATTTTATGTTCCACCTCCAATCCAGCCCTTTATTGTCCCTCTCAGCACATATTTTGCAACACTGTATTTAGTGTTAGGTTAATTTACTAATCAATCCACATTTTTTAATCCCCCATGTATTTTTTTTCCTCACTTCATGTACCAACTAGATTGCAAGACAACAGCAGCAGCTTCTGCAGCAACAGCACAAAATCAACCTCCTCCAGCAGCAGATCCAGGTCAGTCAATGCATTTCTGTTGGCCCTCTACCACTCAGCAGCTTACACCTCCTACTTTTTTTCTACAATGATTACTACTCCACTTCTGCCTCTTCAGTATAATTAGAGCACCGGGGTTGTCACCATGATCCAGATGTCTGGATTTAATTGCATAGATCAATAAAATTAGGCATTAAAGTAAATATCATAGCTAACTTAAGTTTGCCACTCCTTTACTTCTTATTCCTTTATCTCAGATTTTTGTGTGTGTGTGTGTCACGCTAACATTCGTCACTTTCATCAAATGTTAATTGGCCGTTGGTAATCGGAAGGACTTTAAAATATGTAGGCGAATAATTAGCACATCTTAATGAACAAAAAAAAATGGGGAAAAAGTAACAACAGCTAATGAGTTGTGTTGATGGAGAAGTGCATGGAGGTGGGGGACATGAAAGAGGCTGGTAAATGCCTCTGAAATGAGTAGATCCCAGAAGGGCAATATGGCACACTTTCACAGAGCACGCGACCTGCTGAAACCTACATTGTCACCGTGACATGTGCCTGCGACACATACTTCCTTACGCCGCCTCGTGAACTTTTATGTTTTGTTATACTTTTATCAGATGTGCATCATGCCAGATGTTATCTTGCTCACCGTGTGTATGTTTGTGTGTGCTCTGTGCAGTATAGTACAGAGCACAGAGGTGCAGAGGAAGACCACCCACGCAGTATGTAGCTGAATATGGTCAGGGATATGTACAGGGAAATCCAGGGTTGCTCGCTGGCAGTGGTCAAGGCTGCGAGCCTGACTGCCTTTGTGAAGCTAACATTATCCTGCTGGGTGTGTTTGGTGTCAGGCACATCCTTCTCCATTTACCTCCTCCTCCTCCTCTGCTTGTTCTCAAAACTCTCCCCATCATCTCTTTAAATATTCACTTGCAACAAACTCTTCCTGCAGAATCAACATATATGCATTCAGGTATTTATTTGATAAAGAGTTATCTTCTCCTCATATGCTGGGCATACCATATATAATACAGCTTATTCTAATGATCCAAAGAGGCAAAGAAAACTTCTGTTCTCAAAGAGCAGTTAGTATAACAAGCAGATTTATGGCCAGGGCATCAAAATGCCTCTTTCAATGGCTCTTTACAAGAGAAAGACTGCACTCTCAGCTTACTCTCGAGTAGCCACTAGCCTGGACCTTTCGCTTCAACAGTGGACAGTCTATTGGAAAAACAACTACATTCCACTACAGACAAGCACATAGCATGACACTCTGTGTAGAAAACCCTCGAAAATGAAGTACATTATACACTACTGAGGGGCTAGTAATACTCATATCATAGAGAGCTCTTTACTTATGCACATTGAGCATAAGGGCACAGCCCTAAAGGATCTCCCTTTTCGAGGCCCTTGCTTTCATCATAGAGTTATAGGCAAATGTTACCTGAAAATTCCCCTTGATGGATACTTTTCAGAGAGGGTGAGGTTTCAAGTGTTTATGGGAAAGTGCTTCTAAATATCCATTTCAAACACTTGAACAGAGATACAAGTAAAGCCCTTTCTTGTAGAGCCCAGTTAGCCAGTTTTCCCCTGACAAAATGTGATCTCTCCTGATTAAAAAAAAAGCCACATCCACAATTAAATAAAAGAATCTCATGGTCAGACCATCTGTTCTACTGCCCATCAGCCTCTCCTGGCTGCACTGAGCATGCACCACTCAAAAACAAGTCGCTCGCAAGACTTTAATAAGTTTCACCGTGTGCAACATTGTTTACCCGACAGCAAGTTATTTAGAGAAGAATATGTTCTCTGTCCTTAACCTATGGCCACTCCTCTCAAGTTGGAGTATCAGCAAGAGTAGATAAAAGAGAGTCAGGGGCAAGTTAGCGCAACAGTTTCTGCCACTCTGTTTTCATTAGTGCTGCCTCTTAAAAATGCCCTGGTCATTTTAATATATAACAGCTTTGACTTAATTATTTCTGTAAACAAGCTTCCATCCTGTACTTTGCGCCGGCCTTTAGCAAAGTGGTAAGCAGTGTTGAGGGATTGAGTTACTCTGCTGTTAGCATGGAGAGCATTAAACTTTATTGGAGGCCCTCCTGCCATGAAAGTCCTTCTGTTTTGGCTCGAAGGAAAATGAAGAGAAAGCGTCTTGCTCAGGTCTTGTACTGATGATGTGACATTTGACACCGTAAAGGGTCCACACAATAAAAGCGAGGGGACCGCAACTGGAGACTGTTTTTGTTACACGTGTGCTGTCAAGGACTTTTATTTTTTTGCATATAAATTTAAGTTGAATCAGAAGTAGGTAGTTACAAAGGTTTAGTAAGCGAGGGTTGGTGCAAGGCAGCAAGTAGTTCAATCGAGTTCTCCTTTTGAATAGCCATCTCTCGTTTTATCCTTTCTCATCATTCCAACAAGAGACGTAAAGAGATTTCGTCTTTGTCCCTCGGGATTACAATGTCACTTGTTTTAAGATAGCAGATGTTTTGATTGAAGCGTTAGAGGCTTATCAAAAGTTAAAGCTCAAGGCTTTGTGTGTTTTTCCCCTCAGCTTCTTTGTATTTTTCAGTTCATCCTCCTCGTTGAAATCGTCTTGGCACTAATTCAATCCTAGGATTAGATTAACTCTCGAGTTGATTCAAGTTGAAAATCTGAAACCTCACCATTGCAAGACTCATGTGATACTTAAACAAATATATATATATATAATCCATGAGTTGGTTTGTCCCTTAAGTTATCTATGTGTCCATATACTTGAAGAGATAAAAACAATAATGCGCACGCTCTTGTCTTGCTCATCATCACTCAGGCATCCTGAGCATTTAACTCAGTTTCACGTTGTTTGTGGGAAAGCATGAAAGGTAAAGACTGGGCATCATTTTACTATATAAATTTAAATTTTGTATGAGACGCAGAGCTTTAAGGCACTCAGGTATTGTGCCACACATATCCAGACCATAAGAACAAATCCCTGCACCTCACTGGGTAATAGCCCCAGTTTATGTTTTCCTAAAGGATGGGTCTGTTAAGATAAAATCCCTGGTATGACACTGCATGCAAGAAAATACACATATACGTACATCCACAAAGGTGATAGTGTACAGTACACAGGCACACAGGGACCCACGCACTGATACACACATCAATGGAATAAATACTGGCAGAAAGGTCAGGGTGAACTTTATCTTCACAAACAGGCTGGAGAAAGCCGAGCTCCCCACATGAAACAGAGGGACACTTTTAATTTATAACATTTAATTTAATTTCTTTTTTTTTTTAATCCATGAAAAGCATCACAATATCATGTCACTGTCATTTGTCATTGGCTGTGGCATTGATGTGCTAACGCTGAGGACACAGTGAGACCTGAGATCAGCAAGATAACAATTTCAGTGTAGGCCGACAAAAGTTCTTTTTTTTCCCCACATTTATTTCTCACTCCATGAATGATCTGTTTGTCAGGCAAGTTATTCAGTTTATCTCCCATTGACCTATTCTTCTCTCCCTACATACGACTTAGCTATAAACTCTGACCTTGCTGTAAGTAAGCACACATTTCTGGTCCATTTAACCTCGTGTCCACAAACACGACTTGCATGTCTCTTATACTGAAAATGAAAACCAGAGATTAAAAGAGAAAAGGCCAGTGTATTAGTGTCCACTGCACACTTCAAAGTCTTAGTGGCTTCCTCACATGTGTCTTTAATGGTGTCAAGAAACAGTGGGGGACACTACTAAAGGTTTCAAGATTAAAGAAGAAATTCAATAACACCAGCATTTATCCGCCAAGAATTTTATAAGGTAGACAATATAGAGATAGATTTTTGAAGATGACACAGTGCATAACAGACTTGCAGGCAAACATGCAGTTTGATAGAAAAGGGCTCTACATTAATTCTTCACAGAGTTTGTATTTTAGCCAATGGCAGGGTTATTACTAACAGATCTTTCCCAATTCTTTTTGTGAGTGTATAACACACTGTGTAAAAGCATTGTTTTTGTTATTTTACAGGAAAAGGTTTTAAAATAGGTTTAAATAAGGTTTTGAAAGAGTGCAGATTCAGTTCGATACTTAAATGACCTCTTTTCTTTCTAATACTTTCTAATTCTGTAGTCTTACTACAAAAAAAAAGAGGTGTTTAATGTCAGTTGATATAGTGTTACAATTGGGAGAAAAAAACAAAACAACGTTACAGTGATGTGTTTTATTCAGATGGACACAGAACGCCCATATTTCTCATAGAAATCAGAAAAGTCACAGGGGGATGTCTGCACCTGTCCCTCTGTACTCAGTAGCTGAGGAGTCTGCACTCACATAATGATCTCTTTGTTTTAGTTTGCACCTACAGATATCAAAATGTTTGTGTAAGTTTTGATAGCAAGAGTCTGATAATCTTATTTTAAACAAACATTAAGCTTTATATTTAAAACAAAAAGGTATTTTTTTTATTTTTTTTTTATTTCACATCATCTGGAAATACTAGTATAATTCATCATAGCTTAACAAATAAACTTTTCCGGTCCGGTGCAGTTGCGGTATGGAAGATGACTGACATCAAGCCTGACCCGCGGCTGTCATCAAGTCATTCTTTCGATTTCAAACGTTTTCAATCAAATCCAGCCTTTGCTTTGGAGTTAGCTCACTCAGAGATGCCTGCATTCTTGTTGTGATGCCCTTCCACTGTGATTCAGATGGTTGGGGTCAAGGTCACGGTCCTGTTACAACACAAATCATCAAGCCAGTGCAAGGTCTTTGGCAGTATTTGGTAGTTTCCCACACATAAGTGGCCTGCATTCAGTATTCCAGTCTTGACAAACCACGCACGGATGAAGAATTAAACCTTTGTTTATGCTGCAACAACAGTTATCTCACCAGATCTCACACCAGATTTGATCAAATCCTATTGGTCTCTGTAATAAATAGTCTTTTAGTACTTCTGTTTGGTCTACCTTTTTATCATAATGAAATGGAATATGCATCCGATCCTTTGCAATAATTTAATGCTGATTTTGTATGGTTACCAATTTAGAGGAACAAAAACCCAAAACTACAGTATAATGGTAAATATTTAAAATCAATCAGATGAGTTTAAATAAACACAGGGCCGTATGGTAATTGCTCGAAGATAATAGTGCTAATTTGTGTATTCTCTGATGCTTTTGTTGTCTCCCCGGCACAAATGATTTTCTCAGTGTGAGACTCTTATTAATGCACTGGCTGGGGAAAAAAAAGAAAAGAAAAAAGGAAGCACAAAAATAGACATTGTTAAAGAGAATGTGTAAGTCCCCCAATTAGCACAGCTAGACTGGAAGTGTTAGCATGATAATAAGAGAATAATAGAGCAGGGGAATGGTAATGTGTGTGTGTTTAAGTGTGGAAGTTTGTGCTGCTGTGTGTGCACTCGTGTCTGTGTAGACTCTGTTCTTTCCCTTGTATTGAAGAGCTCTATGTTAGCCTGCTAGCAGGATTATGTGGGGGCATTAACAGCCTAGTCAGCCAGGCTTGGCTCTCACCCAGGGAGGCTCAGTCCAGCATGTTCATCCTCCATTTAAGGAGACTGTTAGCTGATGAAGATGTTCACATGCAAGGCTGAAGATAAAAGAAAGCGGTGACCCGACTCATTAGCCCCTGTGATTTAATATATTGACACTTGGATACAAATAATTCCATTTAGTGGACTCTATCGGCGAGGTAGGACGGATCAATTTAATTAGTTATGAAATGTGACTCCTTGTCAGGGAGCAGAAGAAATGCTGACGTTAAACAAAGTCACGTGCAATTTAAACAATAAAGCCATCACGGCCCTGTTAAAACTTAATGATGCACAAAAAGGTGCCGCTGTGGCAGTGATGGTTCGCAAATGAAGCTGAGTGGCTGGGCAGTTAATATGTAATGCGTTTGTCTGCTGCTTTATGATTTTATACTCGACTGTATTGATTAAAAAAGATAAAGAATGTGGAATTAAAGTAAATGAAGTTGGAAGGATCAGTACTGGGTATCTACTACTTGTCCTGCATCTTTGCCAATGAGGTAAAAGTATAGCAAAGACAGATCAGTTACTGCTCTTTTGTGAAACTGTAAATTGCACAAAGGAGCCATGCATTTGAGTAATTGGCCTTTTGTATTCAGACACCTCAGCAGCTTAAGCGGTGATAATTTAAGAGGCTCCATATCAGAGGTGCAACCTGAAAGGCTGTCACGTGCGAACTCACACCTGAGGGTCTACTTAAAATTAGTCACCTGAGGGGTTTCCAAAGCAGCCGTGGGACGGGTTCATTTATAATACAAACTTCACACTCTGTCGGCTCTCTCTCAAAAGTGACACGAATAACTGACACAACACAGAAGATTGTCTGGCACACAGGTATGCGAATTTGCCTTTAAAATGAATCAGGGTGTTAAATAATCCAGATAGCTGAACATCTCCTCTACACACACACACACACACACACACACACACACACTCAGATGATGAATGGAGCGCTTTTACGTTAGGTCCGAATATCACAATAAAGCACCTGTTCGGAGCGCCAGAAATCTTCCCTGGATCGTGGAAAAGCAGCTACACTTAACAACCATTGTACCCCAGCCCCCGAGAGGAAAAATATCAGTTAAAGGAGAACACATCCTCCAGTGTGATGCGGACTTAGTTTCCTCTCCCCCACTGCACGGACTGTTTTCTCTGCTAATGTTGTGCAAACTGTTTTGTCTTTGCGCTGGCTTTGCGTGGCCGTCATCCTCAGCAGTGGGCACTCTCACAGGGAGAAGGAGCTGCATTAATAGACTCTACTGTGTACAGGCAGCCGGCAGGAAGAAAGGGGCGCGTGTTTTCCTAGGGCAGGGGTGGCAAAGCAAAGCATTCAGCCCATGGCTAATTCAAAAAAGGAGCTTTTTGTTTTTGGGGTGGTGGAGAGTCCAAGCATTCCCCAACCAAACACAACGAATGAGCTATTTTGTCCAGATATTTTTTTATTATAGATTTGATTTTTCTTTGTTTTTCTAGAATTGGATTAACCAATTATGAATTTATTTTGATTACATCACTAGCTCTTTTGTCAAACAGTTTCAATCAAACAGTTTGTTTTAGACCCGTCATTGTAGGTACGCTCTCTTGTTTTATCTTTTACAAAATACGATGCTTTGTACCCCTTCATCATAATTTGAGCACATTTGAAAGTGTCAGTGCGCTCGTGTGTCTAATAACGTTGCCCCTTCTGACAGGCCTCCTTTCTTCTGAACAACAGAATGGGCTCTGTTGTGTTCTGTGGCCCCAGCAGCTGGGAGGTAACAGGGAAGACAGAGCCTCAGTCTATGAAAGGAGGACAGGACAGAGGGGGAAACCCAGCCGTGGTGCGCACAATTCTATCACGCAAATTAGGGCCGTTTCAAATTCAGACAAGCGACTATTTCTCATTAACTTTATACCTCCAAAAGAGGTGTTTCCCTTTTATTTCAAATACATTTTAAAGAATTTTAGTGCTTCACAGTGAAATTTCCTACTTCCCCTGCAGCGTGCCCATGAAGGTGGCTGATATCCACTAGTCTTCAGACCTAAACTCCCTGATGTAGTTCACTTGTTCCCTTTTCGGCACAGTGTACAGCTGTCAGTGTCACATATTTCCTATCACCTCTTTTTGGAGGATGTATTCCAGTAAATTAAAAAAAAAAAAATTGTAAACACTAGTTCAGAATTAAACACAGATGGTGTACCAAAACAGAGAGGTATAGCACAAACAATTCACACATAACCACTTAATTAAAAACCAGAATAAAATATGTTGATGCTAGACCTTGACATCTAAATTCTATAACATGTTTAAAAATTTTCTTATTCATGCATAGCATATGTAATGCCGTGATAATATGTGCTTTCTTTATCTCGTTTTTGTCTTCGTATTTTACCACTTTGCATCGCATTTGGACTTTGATTTCCTTCCTACAACATTTAATACTAAAACTACACTGAATCTGAGTAGAGTGCACTGTGCAGAAATCCTGTAAATGCCAGGCACTGTATTTAAGCAAACAGTAGCCTGCAGTTTTATCCAGGATTCCAAGGATGTCAAGAGGAGGCATGATGAAGAGGAGGGCTAGAGTGGAGGGATTTGGGGTGGGATGTGTTAGGTGGGTCAGAGGGACGGACTATCCTGTTTTCAGCTCCCGTCGACTTAATATAGACATATTGGAATGGCACTTTTCCAAGAAGGCTTGTTGTACTTTGTAAGGAATTAGTGGAACCATTGCTTATTCCCTCTGGATGGCCTGACCTCGCTCAAGTGTCTGAATTTTTACTTAGTGTAACACACGCAGAAAATGAAGTATGTGTGTCGTCACACTCGAGCTTAAGCGAACAGTTGCACACTTCATAGCCGGTGCTGCGCATAAACAGTTCACAGAAAATAATACAGCTTTTTTTATACTGTGTCTGATTTTTGTAAAAAACTGTGCTGTTTGAGAAGCAGGAAGGAAGTGAGGAGTGAAAGACAGACTCTTGAACTGGACAAAGGCCCTTTGTTGGTGACCTGAAGCTCTCCAGGGTTTCCAGCGTTAATCTGGCCAAGCATGAATAATGTGGTAAAATGAAGACCTTCATTCAAAAGCAGAAGTCTGGAGCATCAAAGTCATGTTCAAATCTATCGATCTATTTGTCCAATTACCATTAGTTACAGACAAATCCAGACATCATCAGATCTGTGTTTGATTAATGCGCATGTCTCCCACATAATGTAACTATTCAGCGTGCAGCAGAAAGTGACCAGTATTAATCGAGTAACAACTGATTGTTTATTTTTATGGGGAATCCTGAACAAAGGGTATTCAGCAGAAGTGCTTCCACTGAGCGATTTTCCTCCTGGTTGTGCTCCGGTGCACTGTACACCCAGCAGGCTCTGTTCATACACAGTGGTGGGTGTTAAACACATCCTGCTGTCTAGTGTCAGTTTACCGCGTGTGCTGCTGTTGGGATGTAGCCAGCTAACTCACGATCACGTTCCCCTTAAATGAATCGCAAAAGGTGATTTCTACTAGCAAGCGTTAGGTGTGGAACTCAGTGGAGAGAAAGGTGGAAACAAAGTGTGAACTATCAGTTCTTACACTAACAGCTTACGTCTACCCTCCTTGGGTGAAATTACAAAACCTCTCCAAGAGGAAAATGTGAAAACGAAGATTAGTGAGGGCTGACAACTACTAAAGTGATGAAGTAATTTTATTTAAATGAGGTGACAGTGAAATGTGAACTCTCTTCAGGAAGATTACTGGTGACTGTGATCTCTTTGTGTGTGAGGTGTTTATTATAGTCTAAACTTTACAGAATTAAAAATCATTGCCACATAGTCTTCAGATTTTTTTGCTGACCTGTGGTTTTATTGTTGTCAGTCACTTTTTATAGTACTTCTTGCAAGTCTCCTCATGACAAAAGTGTGCAGATTATATCCAAAACAAGGTTCTGTGTATGTGACAAGTGTTAAAAGGAGTCAAGTGGTAATTAATCAGAATGGAATATTGAGGATCTCATTGGTCCTTTCAAGCTAATTACCGTGAGCTGTGGTGCTACTGAGGTAGATGTTTGCCTTTTCTGCCCCTTTTGTGTTTGAATCTTGGAAATGCTGAATGATTCTGGCAGTAAAAATAAATCATTCTCAGCTTCTTTAACATGGACCATTGTGGTCTATAGTGATTAGCAAACCTGAGCATCAGTCAGTGCATGAAAGTGTAAGAGGGTTCAGAGGGGATGCCAGCAGGGGTCTCGAGGCCTAACGGGTGCTTTGTGGAGGCTATAACAGACAGTGAGGAGCATGGGTGTTGACAGGGTCCCAAGTGAGTGCTGTAATGTGCTGTTCATCTCCATTTGCAGTGAGGTTTTTGGAGCAGCTTGCATGAGTGTTGTAGGTGGATGCTTTCTGGTGTACTAAAAAACACCACCATTCACTGTTTTCCGTTTACCATCACCTTAACCTAACGCAGCTCTGTGAAATGTCGAGCTTGTTTTTAATCACACTGCTTTTTTTTTTTTTAAATTAAAATTTAAAATGGGTGAAGTCTAATCTGCATTTCTGATGCTTCATAGGGATGCTAATTAACAAAACTGCTATAAAAAGGACTTTATCACACATGGTGGCTGTAGCTCCGGTGGTAGAGCAGGTCAGCTACTGATTGGAAGGTTGGTGGTTTGATCCCTGGCTCCCCTAGTCTGCATGCCAAATATCCTTGGGCAAGATACTAACCCCAAGTTGCTCTCTGATGCATCCATTGGAGTATGAATGTTAGATAACACTAAAATGTATAGAAAATAGTGCTTGTATGAATCGGTGTGATTGGGTGAATGGGGCAAGTTGTATAGAGCGCTTTGAGTACTCCAGGAGAGTAGAAAAGCGCTATATAAGAATCAGTCCATTTACCATGAATTAGTGCAGTAATAATGTGATCTTTGTGTGTCTGAGTGCATATTGCATGTGTTTTAAGTGCTCTGAGAAATAAAAGGAGCTCTTTTAAGTCTACATGTTTTTCTTTCTTTCTTTCTTTTTTTTTTTTACACCTTATGTATTTACACATCAGACATCTGAACCGTCTGCTTGCCCTCTGCAGTCTGACTGCAGGACGTACTGCTGCTTTGTGCCACTGTGGAGTTTACATGCTGTCTTATTAAGCCTTCTTAACTTACTCTTAAAGGAATGACCTGTTAAAGCTGCAAAATAGCGAAACTACAGCTGGACAAAGGTGTGTGTGTTACATCTTTGTTAAAATTTAAATTCTTCCTTTACAAAAAGGAGCTGTCTTATAACATACAGTTTGGAATCGTACACACAGTAGCTGCAAGCGAGTTCTATTTATCAAATACCAACGTCTCCTTGAGAGGGAAACAGATTGTGTACTGGGTTGCTACAGACTTCATCAGGTCATCTGAATTGATGATACATGTTGCAAGGGAGCCCGTTTCCCCCGGAAACCTCTGCTGGAGCGCATGCTGGCAGAGACGGGGGCCTCAGCCAAGTCTGTCTGACTGATCACTACAGATGCTCCTCTTCAAGTATTCCGAGTCAGATCCTTATTGCTGTGTCTTGAGGGACAAACAATAGCACCTGTTCCTCATAAGATAGCCCATTCATGTATCTTTAATGAAGCCTGGGGGCAGATGGTGTGAAATGACATTATCCAGTACTTAGCAGCGCTAAGACAAAGGAATAGCACTGCCAGCATAACAATGCTGCTGTATTTATGAGGAAAGGGAGAAGGCTGCCCGAGCGCCCCACTCACATCTGCTCCACTTCATTCCTCGACTCCTCAAGATCATCTTGGCATTAGAAATATCCTGGGCTCTTCGCCCATGGATAGATGAACTTTAGGGTAACTCTTATAAAGTGGGTGGGATGATGGCGTTGTAGAAACAGAGCAGAGCGCAAGTTAAACATCTATGTCGATTTCCTTAAAATATACTTTATTTTTCTGCCACGCTGCTTTAAACAGTCGATTCTAAAAATAAGAAAACGGGACTCGTGAAAATATTCTAATCTACTAAGCCACTGTGCCAGCTGTTAATTGACAGCTCAGCTAACCTCCTCTATTTGTTGCCACCTTGAAGCCGCTCAGAATTTGATTTGCCTTTCTCTGACATTAGCCGCTGTAAATTAAACTTTAATGCATCGAGCTCATTACCGAAAATCACAACCATTCAACTTCATTGCATTTATTTCCCCTTCAACGCGCAGTTCGGATCTGTCTTGCCTCGATGAACCTTGTATATTTGCCCCATATTTTAGAGTAATAATAGTAATAAAAGCTTATATCCCAGATGAAATTATATCATTTAGAGTTTATCATTTGCGTTTGCTGGAGAAATGCATACGTGTATCAGACATGCTTGTGCTGATGTCTCTCATTATAGTGTGTATAAAGTGCGGATGGCCTGTATACGTCCCTGAAACAATTTTGCTGTATTATTTAATGTACTCAGAAAAAACTGTTTAACTTTAAATTTAAAATGTGAAGTTTAAAAAAAAATGAAGTGCAACAATGATGCATGTTAGCAAACAACTCCTGAAATATGAACTACCATGCAGCGCACTTAAAGGGACTTGTGGGAGTCCTTTTCTGCCCTGTGACTGCTGCACATTCAGCAACAGACTCCATCTGTTTTAACAGTCCAAATAGACAGGCAGAGAAAAGCTGTGTGCCCCTGCCTGTCACTGGCCCCACCTCATGTTGTGACATTAATTATTGTGTTTTTCCATATGTTCCATACATGCAAGGCCAAGCTCCATCTTTCACTCGCTCAGCCTGGAAACTTGGAATACAAATCCCCATAAAGCAATGTTTTATTTAAGGACATTTGTCGCAGTCTCCTTGGCCATTTATTTTTTCTTCAGCAACAGCACATTTTACAAAATTACTCTTGGAGGAATTACATACTTTTCTATTCTTTTATAATGCACTTTCTGCACTTGCACTTCCATAAACGCTCAGTAGGCATAAAATTCTTCTATTTATTTAGTTTTCAGTCTAGCTTTGCACCTCTGGACAGATCAATAAAGTTGTTTAAAGTAGGTTTAGCCTGCTAGCTCCAAGAGAACCTGGGTGCAACTGCTCCCATAGAGGGTCTACAGGGGGAGCAACACCGACTGAAAAGTGGAAATCATAGCAGAGCTCAGCCAGAACACGGGACAGGTTGATTTCATGCCCCAATGCAGCGGCAGTAATTGCACCCAGGCCCGTTTTATTGCGAGTTGATTTTAAGGAGGGATGAACGGAGAAACATTCTGTAAAGTGTTTATTTTGGGGGATGACCTTTATTAACCCATTTCCAGGCAGGTTCCCCCGAGGTGATTTGGCTCAGTCCTAGATTAACCCTCACAGGCCCATGGTAGCCAGGCTGCTCCCTGTCATGGAGTTTCAGGAAGCAGAGACTGACAGTAAAATTGGACTTGCAGCATGTGTGCAAACCCCCACACAGCACTTTTGATACATAAGCTACTCACCCACCCTTGACACACAAATGCGGGCAGTTTGTGCTGATATCCCCAGTAGGCAAGTCAGCAACAGGCTGTATGGTGAAGGTTAATATGTGAGTTGAACACAGACTGGGAAAGACATTAAGATGAAAAAGAGCAAGCACTTTTCAACTGCCTGCCATTTTCTCTCCTAAAAGCAGTGACAGTAAATTCCTGGCTGTCTTTAGCATTTTCTAATACGAACAAATGATCATCCAGGATTCTGTTCCAAGTTAAGTTTCCCTCGAGGTTTATGCGTCTTCATGCATCTACATGCTGATCGGTTCTGGTACTGCATCTGCATCAGACGTTAAACAATCCTCTTGCAGAGTGTAACAGCTAGAAAGTTGGTTTACTACAGGTCTTTAATAGACACGGCACACTCATCAGTAAGTGCCATAGTTCTCTTTGACCTTAGGTTTTATTAAAACCAGGCACGCTGCACATCTTTGATATTCAAAGTTATCATTTTATAGATTTAATACTTCTTTCAACACATACAATGCTTGCTGCAGAATCCATACAAAACTATTGCGCCTCTCTGCTTTCTGTCCTCCAGTATATGTCACTTACTCTAACTTGTGCTGGAACAATGTGTGTATACGGGGCCTTTGATGTGCCGAGGTGAAATTGTGGTTTGGATTAAGAGCAGGCGTAGCTCAGCCAGGTATTGTGTGAGCACACGAGGGCCGTCATTGCCGCAGAGACCCCTGTCAGCACGCGTTAGCAAGAGCTGTGATCTGGCCTCCCCCTGAGTGGGCTCTGTGTTTCTGTGTACTATGCCAGTGCTTAGACCTCTCTCTGATCTCTGCTCCCTATCTGTTCAGCAGGTCCAGGGTCACATGCCTCCGCTCATGATCCCCATTTTTCCACACGACCAACGCACTCTAGCAGCAGCAGCTGCCGCCCAGCAAGGCTTTCTCTTCCCTCCAGGAATGTCTTATAAGCCAGGTATGCTTGCAAATTTAAGCCTTTTTGGTCATATTGTCCTCGTTTTCTCCCTGCTTGCTTTGTCTTCACCCCCGTTGTACTTTTATCCACAACTATGATTTTCAGTCTGGAAGTTGTCAGACTTAAATGCTTCATTCACACTCTGGTTGCTGGCATGCTCTGCTGTGTCTGAACACAGATTTGAGAGCAACGCCTGGGAATGTTCTTGTCCATGTGAAACAATAGATGTGGGCACAAAAGCAGAGGAATGTAAACATGTCATCGGCATGAAAGTATCTTCCAGTAGTGTGCTGGCTATAATAGTTTTTTTTTTTTTTTAAGTATTCACTGTCAGAGATCCAAGAACACGGGAAACAAACACTGCAAGAAGTGCTTTCCAAATCTATCGAAATAAAAAAGCAACTCCCCTATTTCAGTTTCACACAATTATACCTTGTTATAGTCAGATTAAGTCATTAAAACACAGTTAGGAGTTGGATAGTCTGTACATGATGCAAGAACAGGTTTTCCTGCACAGTTACTGTTTGTGCTGCCTGTAACGGCATGCCTCACTTGCTTCCTTTGTATTACGGAAACATACTTGGTCCCAGGCCCAGGTTATATGTATAATATATATATATTTTTTTGTTATGCACATCATTTATTTAACCCAATTCAACTGAATTTTGTCCATTGAAAAAGGTTTTCCCATTTTCACGCCTAGGTGAATAAGCCTTTTTATGTTGAGGAAATCTTACTGATAGTCAGCTTGAAAACAAAAGGTCTTTGTCTGAAGAGGACTACAAACAGAAAAGTGAGAAGAGTATGAAGGCAGCAGGTTTGCAACACAACATTAAAAGGTGTGGTAGTGCAGTTAATGAATTAACTATAAAACCACAGGATGAAAAAGAAAGTCAGCTATTTTTGAACTATGGAGCCATGACAGCTTAAACAAAGTGCCTGAGGGGGAGTCTTTTACCAGTGTGCTTTTTGCAATAGGTTTGACACGGAAAATGTTTTAGTTCAAATAACAGGAGCTATTATGGAATCATGTTCAGGGGTCACCATGTGCACGGTTCTTGCATAATTCATGAGCTCATGAAGAAATAGCAGAGGGGGTCTGAAAACGACTCTTGTAGTCAGGAGAGGTATTTTCAAAGCCTTTATTATTTCTTCCCTGTCCAATGCAATATACACAATATACCCAGAGAGCACAATGTTATCATCACCACCTGCAGGGTGTACAGGATGCTTCTGTGTCCTTTCTCCATGAAGTGAGTGGTGAAGCATTTACTTCCAAGACTAAGGCACACTAATCTGATGTTATCATTATGAGACAGCTCCCAGGGACCACTGCTTATGACCCCCAAACCTGTGGTGCTCTCATGGCAACAGATTCATTTTGGCACCGTAGTGGTAAGTCATCACCCCATCCACTGGCTGTGCTCAATGGCCTGGTGTTGCATGGTCGGCAAGCACAGTCATAGAGACACCAAGTCATCGCTTAAACAAATAGATACAAGTTGGACTTCCCAGCCTGTTTGCACTGTTTACACAGACATGGCAGCATTCAGTCTGAGGTGCCTCTAATGGACCTGCCGAATGACCCCATAGTCTTTAGTCTCCACCAGTTGCCCTCATAGGTATCCTGCTGACAGCTGATAGTTTTCTCATGCTGTCTTATTTTATTTTGTTTTATTAGTTGCCAGATTTAAACTGTTCAGTCTTTGTGGTGTTTGTTTTTCAAGTCATTTAAACTGGATGTTTGTTCTTTGTGATATAATGGAAAGAAAGTCGTATGAAGAAGGAGTCGTTGTATGTGTGCAGTGTGTTCCAGGACCTAAAGATCTACAGGGGTCTCAATCAGGGATTACTCAAATCACACATGTATTTCTTGGTATATTAACATGTACTATATAATGTGCTACCTGAAGCCCCCTTGCGTTTGCTGGCATTGTGCTGCAGTACTAACAATTACTGGTGAAGTTAAAAAAAAATGCAAAGACGTTTATTTTTTATTAACAATATTTATTTGTGATCTTCTGCATCTCACAATAAAAAAAAAAAACATGATATGCATTTGTAATCTAAAAGAAAACTAAATATTCCTCTAATGTTTGAGAGCACATCTTATGTCCAAACAGAGTTGCTTTATTTTTCATTTTGGCAAAGTTAACGTGACTCAACTTCCAGTCAGGTTGTGCTGTTATACAGTAATCTTGATTCTTGTTTCATACAAATTGCAGATCCAAGAATTGCTGCTTAAACTCAATGAAGGCTCCAGAAATTGCACACCTCAGCTTGTATTTTGTATTAATCTGGTGCTGCAACATTTTTTTTCCCCCTGTTACTTTCAATCCAAGTAAATCCAGTGCCAACTGCAGGAACTGGGTAAAAGTCAAACCTGAGATTTTACTGAGGCACGGCAGATCAATAACGTGGTACATACCCCCGTGAAAAGTGTTCAAGCAATGCAGTTCATTTGATCTCCTTCACATTGTTAACATTGCTGGGAAACCTAAAAAATGCAACACTGAACGTGAAGCTGTTTGGCTAAGCGAGTCTCATTAATCACAACTTGAGTCAAATAAACATATACATAATCACTATGCGTAAGCACTTAGTTGGAAGCATCCTGGAGCACTTTGTCTAGACTGGCACAACAGCAATACAAAAGCATCCCATGTCAATTTTGCCCCCATTAAAGCCTGATTTCTGTACTGGGTCATTTCTGTACTGTTAATCTTAACACTATGTGAGACAGCCAACGATAAATACTATTAGATAAGTTACCTTTTAGATTTAAAGCATATATTTTCATGTTTCACAGACAAAATGACAAACCAGCTTCAAAAATCGCAACAAAGTCACTCGCAGATGTATCTCTGCTGGTCATTGTGATTGAGCTCAGCTATGCGATAACTGACAATGCAATGTGGGAATCTTTGTGTCTGTCCTATGATGCTGAGCTCTCAAATCTAAACAAAGAAATGCTTTATTTGTTTCAAGTTAAATGAAACTTAAAAGCTGGTGAAAAAGATTATCAGGTTTGACAGTCGCAGTCATAGTTCATTCATCATAATTTGATCTACCCTAAGAAAGGTTTCAGCGTCATCTGTCAACCCTCAGGAGATCTACGACTTATTTCTTGGCACCACATGAGGGGGGAAATATAGCCTGTTGTGACCATGGCGTCATCAATACAACCCCCCCTCCCCCCTTAGCATTTAGAATCCAGGCTCTCAACAGCAA
>VURO01012354.1:32689-50556 GCA_015108175.1 Pelvicachromis taeniatus
TCTTTTTGTGGTGGGGGGGGGGGTGGGTGGGGGGGGGGGGGGGGGGGGGGGGGGGGGGGGGGGGGGGGGGGGGGGGGGGGGGGGGGTAGAGAACAGACATACTGTAGAGAGCAGCTGTTTCTGTGTTTATGAGCAAAGGAGCTTGGTCTTTGAAGGTAACCCAGAGCAGTGCAGCAATGCTGGAGTGTGTGTGGAAGGCTGGCTAATAGGAAGGCTAGGTGAGCAGCTGGATGGAGGCAGTGGTGAACAGAGGGACAGATGGACAGATAGAGTTGATAATGCAGTGAGCAGCAGTGAATGGGAGGGCTGGCTCTGGGGCCCCTGGGCCTGGAGTATCCACACTCACGCCTACACAAGACAGTCTGTGATTGTGTGCATATATACAAGTAAGAAACTGAGAGAAGGACTGGACTGTCTACTCAGTAGTTGCACGATAGAGAATCCGAGAAAGGCAGAGGGAGGGAAGGAGGGGTGAGAGCAGAGCAGGTTGGGTGCCAGCAGATGAGACAGATGTTGAGCCATACTGGAAAGCATCGGCACAGTGCACCAGGACGCCTTCCTCCACTCTTGACATCTGGGCTTAGCCTGGGTCAGGCTGCATGGTCGCCCTGGGCAATGAGCCTGTACAAGCCTTGTGGCAAACTGGGCTGGCGCTGTGCTGCCTTTTAAATGGTGTGGTGCACTGAAGCACAGTTAATGCCCTCATATCCAGTCCAGTGCTCAGTGCCCAGGCCAGACAGAGGTGAATGAGACATTGACATAGAGACACACTCGCACACAAAGAGATGAGAGAGTGTTTAAGAGAGCATGGCTATTAGACAGTGCTTAGACAATGCTTATCTAATGTAAAGGAAGATGTTGGTATGTAAAATTGAAATTGTTTGAAAGCACTGTTTCCCTGTCTAATATGTTCAAAGACCACAGTTGGAAATGTGCACTGCTGGCAGCATAAAATCTGACAAATATCTGCCACTATATTTTCCACCACATATTGCCACGCTACAACTCATGTCTTTCTTTTTAAAAAAAAGAAAGACGCACATTTGTTCTTCATCAGTTTCTCATTAAAAGACAAGGCTAACGCTCCTGTGTTTCCAGCAGGAAAAACATTTATTCCATAATTGATTATATTGTGTACTTAGCTATCAGCTTTGTTATTTCACTAAACAAATGCAGTGCTGCCCGCCCTGATTGCATGTCATACTTTTGAGATGTCTAACATCATCAGCAGAGTGTGTAATCTCAGTTTAATGTCACGGGCAGAAAAGTGAACCTCCCCGTTTAACCTCTGCTGCCTTCAGAGGGCTCGTTTTTAATTACCAGAGGCTAACAAGCTGACCTAGGGCGTGTTGTGCTCACTTTGAATCTATGCTTGCTGAGATCTGCTCTACTCTACTGGGAAACTGGGAATGATGAGGTCAAAAGAAGGATATTAGGTTATGTGTTTGCCTTCTGATTTATATGTCCTGTTTTTGTTGTAGTCTTTATATTATGTTCTATTGTGATTGCTACACAGGTACACTTTTAATGGGAGTGGCATGTTTTTCTCCTGCTCGTAGAGAACATGTAATATCCATCCATCCATTCACTTCCGCTTATCCTTTTCAGGATTGCGGGATAAAATATTTATCTCTTGCCTGTTCCTAAAAACCTTCACTGTAATCCCATTAGCTAATATGCTCATTTTGATGTTTACATTTGCAAGCAGCAGCTCAGCGTGCTACTCTGTTTTTCGTGGAAATAAGAAGTGTTAAGAATATTGAGGGTCCTGATATTTTTAAAAGGTCTGACTGACTCCTTTTGTACTCCAAAGTTGGAACACTGACTTTCAGCTTGACCCTCATTACCATGAACCTCTCTATGCCACCTGGCAAGCAGTTAAGAAGAAGGGGCTATTAGATGTGAGAGCGTCAACTGAGGGAAACAGGCCGATGTGTTCAGCTCAGGGAGACCAGCTTTGGCAGGATACATCAACTTCCTGATACCGGAGTGATTGTTGTCTCCAATTGAAATACAAAGCTAAAAAAGTCTGTAAACCCTACCAGACGTAATACTAAAGAATACACCCACTGAACACTGACATTTTTCCAGTTTCTTCTTTAACACTGTATAGCAACTTAACAGATTTGACTTTCCCTTATTGTATTTATTGTTCTTTGGTTCATGGACTGCTCCTGCATGGGCTTAAGAGTAGCCGTTGCTTCTCACCCTGTGGCATTGACCTGCTAATCAGTACTACCATCCTGACTGTGTGCAATTTGAGGCAAAGTCTAATTATGTTCTTTTTCCGGGACAATAAAGTTCTTCCCACACAAGGTCAGGGGCATGCCCATCAACAGGCCTGTTAGCAAACATCTGTCCAACAGACTCTTCGACTTAGGCTTGCATGTAGCCTAGAGTGACAGGCAGTGAATTGAGACTATGTTCTCTCTGTCCACTATTTCTTTCTGTCTCTGTTGCTAACCCCACCATCCACCTCACCTCACCTCACACAGACACACACACGCCGACACAAAGAGTGCCCTTAACAGTGACATTAACTAAGTCTAGCTCAGATGAGAAGAAAATAGAGTTAGGCCCACTCCTGTGTCCGATCCTTTCCGAGACAAAAGACTGTTTGTGAGGGAGGTGGAGGCAGTGCTATCATTGCGGGAACATAATCAGTCTGTCATTTCCGCTGCCCATGTGCTGTTGTTATCCCTAGGTCCCCGGGAAGAATGGACCTTTTGTACTGCCGCTTATGTGGCGGCGATAAAGTTTCTTACAGGAGCACATATGTGTTTATATCTGCAGATATGTGCATGGACGTAAAGTGCTTTATTTGGTTTAAGTCTTCATTTAAACTGCCAAAGGTGAGGACAACAGGGCCGGGTTGCCTTTTCTCATCCAGACAAATGTGTTCTGTGTTTGGCCCAGCAAACCAGGAAATGAGACAAGGTTTGTTGATTGGCCAGTGGAAGCAAAATTATATTCTCTCTGACAGCACCGTCTGACGTATAACACAACAAACCATAAGGTTTACCTAGTCTGAGCATAGCACTGCAGCAGGGGAGTTAAGGGCTGCTATCTGTCTGATGAAGTGAGGGCTAAGGCTACGTGGAGTAACACATTTTCTCAGACAGTAGCTCTATTTTACGGACCCCTGCCATTTGCAGCAGGAGACAAAACTCAATTTCATCACTTACCTGGTGGCCAATCAAAACACACCTCCGACTGAAAGAAGCCTCAACAGTGTTGGGAGTGCTGGATCTGCAGACACAAAAAAAGTACAAAAATGATCATTTGATTTACAATTATTGTTTAACTCAGGTTTTATGATAATGAAACCTGAATTGAATATTATAAATGTAGATATCAAATTAACAGATAAAAATAGACAAGTTGATTTTAAGATACTGAGCCATAGCTTATAAATTACTCTCCAAAATGTGATCCATTTGGCTCATGCTGCCTTTTTTATACGTCCAATACATAATATCAGTGTATTTGACCACCAGTTTAAATATCTGCCACATTATCAACCTCTTAAATTGAGCCTTCAGAGTTCAACTCTTTCTGAGGCAATGTTTTGCCATTTCCACCATGCTCTTGTGTAATAATGTCACCAGCAGATGAAAACCTTACCAAATTAACACCAAGAAATAAAAAGTAATTGCATCAGTGTTCTCTGTACAGATTTTAAACGTTTTTATAATGTGTGTTTTTAACATTTTCTGTGATGGCAATCCAACTGTGGTTGGTTGGGGAACGGGACCGTCTCACATTGCTGTGTACAGACAAAACACAGACAAGAAACTTCAATTGGAAGTTGTGTAGAACTAGAGAAACGAGAGATCTTTGCTAACACACTTGCATCCAGTCGGCAAACTTTTCTCTGTGATGAGTGGAAAATAGGGGCTCCAAGTATTTGAATGAAAGCCATCTCTGTGTGGTTTTTAAGACTGCTGTCTCTCTCTGGGTTCAGCCTTTGAAATACAGTTAAGACCTTTGATGGAGGTTCTCTGCCAGCCTCATGGAAAGAGAGGAAAGACGTAAAAGAGAGAGGGGAGATGAAGGCAGACAGAGAAGCAGAGAGAGTTCTAGGGAGAGGAAAAGACAGAATATAAAACTTTGAATGTTTGCTGGATTTGGATGTTAACGCCTTGCGGGTTTCTCCACCTCTCTACAGCAACTGTATGCTGCCCAGCTTGCCAGCATGCAGGTCTCTCCCGGAGCCAAGATGCCTCCACTCCCCCAGCCACTCACTGCTAGTGGGCCCATTTCTCCGTCATCTCTGAAGAATGACAAGAGTTCCTCCAGCCCCATCACTCAAGTCAAGGTACAGCCCTCGACTACTTCAACCAGCCCACCCACCAATCCAGGCCTTGAGTGGTACTTGACCTAGCCTAGCCTATTTGGTGTTGTCTGAGTAAACTAGCATCTACAATGTTCAGTACTTCAGTATTACACCCGGCCGTTGGTGAGCCCAACCTCTAACAGACCATCAATCTCTGGGGCTTTAACAAGGCCCTCTCTCTCTTAACCAGAACTCTGTGGAAATGGTTGCTATAGCTATGGCAGCTTCAAGCCAGTAATTTGTGGAACACGTTTTTTCACAATGAAAAGACTTTTCTTTTTTTGTAACTAAAATGGAATAAAGCTCTTACCACAGTGCTATACAACTACTGAGTAGGACTGACAATTTTTTTCCCTTGTAAACAAACTAGGATGTGCTTTTTGCTGCTGTATGGCACGGCTCCACTAGACCTCCATGCAAAGGAAAGGCCACATACATCATTCCCGCTCATTAAGGCCATAATCAGAAACATACGCCCATTTGAAATAGTTTAGTTTAATAATATCACAATGGAGAAAAACCATAAATCATGCCTTCAAATAGTAGGAAAGCACTCCAGCTTTTTCTTCATGCGCTTGCGCTCACACACAGCCAAAAACACACACCCATTCAGGTCCTCATCAATCTGGCTCAAGTATATGGATGTCTAATAGGGCAATGTTAATACAAGGCTAATTCTAGTCCAAATATTACCAATTATGCCAAAATTAAGGACTTCAGATGACATGAATTATTCATAAATAAATGGATGGCAAACATAAACTGGCATCCTCCCATCCCCATCCACAGTCCGGTGGAATCAGATTGCCTTCAGTTTTGTTTGTCTGTTTTCAGCTTCACTGCATGACAAACTGTTATTGGCACAGCAATAACAAGGCCTTGGGGCAGTCTATGGTAGAGCCATATGTTTGGACAAGGAGACACTTGGGCTTTGAAAAATACTGTTAATCACAGCATGAGCCCGAATCTGATTTTAAAAACTGCTGTGTACACCCATGCGACTTATCCTAAGCAATGTGACATTTTTCTTGTGGGATTTTTGAATTATTCCAATTTATAATCATTCAGCATTTGATTGTATTTAATAGAATCTACTATGTATATTGTTTTGTGTGTTTTTTGCCCAGCTTAAAGAGATTACAGAGCAGTTTGTTAGTCATCTTGAGATGTTTTATATTTGTGATAATCAAATATTTTACTATGTAAATAATATTTTTACTCAAAGTATACATAGAGCATAATAAGTACTGTAATATGTCATTATTAAATATCTGGCCTCTAGCTCCCATTAGTTGTCTTTGGGTACCCGTAGATAAAGCATTTTTGTTCTCAAATGTCCTGCCGGGAATAGTAAAGTATATATTAATAGTATTCGTCATGTTCTATCAGTAACTGGTCTACAAGCCCACAACCAGCACAGAAATACAGCACCAAATAACCCATGCTCTCTGACCTCATCTCAGGACCACACTGCACATCATATTTTTTAGGAATAGGCAAATCAAAGCATACGATAAAACCAAGTATGCACAAATGAGGAATGAAATTAGAAAACAAGTTAATGAAGTAGATAATGTAAGTCGACATCTGATGAATGGAACAGCTGTCTTTGATCATTGGCACCGCTGTTATCTGGTCATTATTTATTCTTCGAACCAGAGTGCAGACACAGAGAGCAGGGAGGAGGAGAGGGAGAACAGATGAAGATGTACAGAGAGACAGAATCTGCTTTAATTAGTGTGAACAAAGGCGCTGGGCAACTGTGAGGAAGCTCACAGTGGCACAGCTACTAAGAAAGGATGGATGAGAGGGGATAGTAGGAGAGGAGAAGACGAGAAGAGAGGAGAGGGGAAAAAGCAAAATGAGGGAGGAATCAGGGAGGAGGTGTAGGTCACAATAGGGATTCTGTAATTAACCAGAAACAGAGGAGAGCTGTGCTGTCTGGAAACCCGGAGCTCCTCCAAAAGGAGGAGGTGGGGGCACCCATTAACATCTGTCTTCTTTCATACTCCCATCTCTTCTGCTGTAGGAGGAGGGAACACAGCCCCTCAACCTGTCTGCTCGGCCAAAGACGACAGAACTGGTCAAGTCTCCTACGTCCCCGACACAAATTCTTTTCCCCGGCAGTAAAAGCAGCCCTAACAGCCTCATGAGCAAGGGGGGTACCCCCAGCCCACTTGGTCTGGGCCGGGGATCGTCTCTGGGTAAGACGTCAAAGTGTTTCCACTTCTCAAACACAGATTTACTCTGTTCAAACATACACCTACGCTATACACTCACATCCAGGAGACCAGAATAGAAAATGTTTGTAAGGCTGTATTTTGGTTGTTTTTCTTTTCTTTTTTCCGGCATGATGTGCTAATTTCACTCTGCTGTGTGTGCATGCAGATATTCTGTCCAGCCTAAACTCTACCGCGTTGTTCGGGGACCAGGACACAGTGATGAAGGCCATCCAGGAGGCTCGGAAAATGAGGGAGCAGATCCAGAGGGAACAGCTGCAACATCACCAGCAGGGCATGGAGGCAAAGCTGTCTGCCCTCAGTTCAGTGGGCCTCAACAACTGCAGAGCTGACAAGGTTAGCACAAGTTTCATGTCATCTTTCTCTTTTTTTATCCCTGATTCAGGTCCTCTCTATTGCAGGACTTCTCTAAAAAGGAAAAAAATGTTAGTAGTTGACCACAAGACTGTTTGCTCTCCCTGCAAGTAGCAGAGGAAAGAAACTATGCAAGAAAGTGGAACATGGCGATTTTGCTACAGCATTAATTCTTGAAGACTAATCATTTTCTTTAATCCAAGTCCAGGGTGGTCGTATTGATAACAGCTGGCAGAGTTTAGTGTGTTCATGTATGTTTACTCAAATTAGCATGAATCTGTTTGTGTGTGTGTGTTTAGACGCTTGTGCGTTGCCGATGTTGGTGTGAGGGCCATGACAGGCCATGGCACTGCCCGGTGTGGGTTAAGAAGACTCTGAAGTCTCTGCCCAATTAAAGCCGACTTGCAGCCCTCTCCGTCCCCTGACACGGGATGGGGTTGCTTTGTACCAGGAGCACACACTCCCAGGGATTCCCT
Organism: Pelvicachromis taeniatus; assembly: GCA_015108175.1. Classification (NCBI taxonomy): domain Eukaryota; kingdom Metazoa; phylum Chordata; class Actinopteri; order Cichliformes; family Cichlidae; genus Pelvicachromis; species Pelvicachromis taeniatus. Next base: position 40,096 of record VURO01012354.1, read on the forward strand.
TTAAAAATATCTTCAATCGATGAGTCAATCAAGGAAAGAAAAAAGCTGTCCTCCTCTCTTCAGCTTGATGCCATGTTGCCAGTTGGCTGTGAGGAGCAGGCAGAAACTGGGAGCGATGCTCATTAATATTTCATCACCTGACACTTTCAACCAACAGCCTCAACTAGGTCAATGTATATGTAAAAAAGTCAATGAATATCTATTTTGATTCCCGTCTAATTTGGTGTTTGGAAGATATCACTGTCTATGCAGGTGGCAATCAACTATGCTCTTACTGAAGCGAGGCAAATAAACTGATGCAGCCCATCAAGGGGACGGAAGGAAGCTCAGAAGCATGAACAAAGATGACAAACTAACTGAACTGATCAATCTCATAATTCCCCAACAAACAACTCAAATAGATGTCACTTAATTTAAGAGATAAACAGGTGTGCCACCTTCCACAAAAGATTTGTAAGCTTTTATTTTATTATTTTAGTTATTGTGCGACACATAAAGCTTCAAGCACGAGTGTGCAAGTACCCTTTAGTTATCCTCAGTCACAGGAGCCGCCTCCCTACGTCTCAACTGAGGTGAACCTGTGGTCAGCCAAGCAGTTAATTCTGGCATGACAAGAAAAGAGCAGAACAATGGCTTAATCAACAGACTGCACACACCTACAGCTACACTGTCCGTGTAGTATGCAGAGCATAAAATGTTTTTACTTTCTTTTTAGTCAGTTTAAGGTTTTGTTTTCTTTCAACTTTGCACTCAGCCTATGATCAACCAGTTTTAGAGCAATAATCTGAGATTGTAGAGATCCTTTTTTTTTTTTGCTTGAAATAATGACTCATTCCTCACCAAAACACCTTTTGTCTGTATTTTTCAGCACTTTTGGATGACAGTATTGAGGCTATTTAGACCTATACACGCCTTTGAAAAACCTACTGATACCCACCTTTTTTCAGGACATATCAGTCTTGTTAAATGGCACCTTAACTGAGCACACGCTTGACTCTGCAGCCTGAGTAAATCATAGTGAGATATCGTCACCTCTTAGTTTCAGTGACACTGGTCCTATTAGGATGGTGTAAAATTAGATGCAGGCTTTATCAAGTCAGCTAAAAGAATTGCCCCATCATCTTCATCCTTTGGCTGTAATAAAGAACAGTCAGTTGTAATTCAGCAGTGAAATGAGAGCGGGTCTTTTGCTGATACAACAAGCCAGCAGACTAGAATGGTTTGAATAGCCAAGATAAAAGCTTTCACTTTGGTCAGTTTCAGAATATTAATATTTTAAGAAAGCACCTCACCTGACATAAATATGGTGTGGTCTTTAATAGCCCCCCTCCCAGTGTCTTGTTTGGAAGTTTATCAAAGTGAGAGCTTACATGAAGAAGATTCTGGAAAGGTAACATAAATGGGATTAAGGAGAGGTTAAGATCATTCAGTGTGGCTGTTAGAGGGGGATATTAAATATTGATTTATCCCACTGTAATGACCGGGCAGAGGAGTGGGTCTAAGTGCTGCTTAGAGATGAATCAATTCATCTTTTCATACAAAGTGTATCTGAACAGTACAATGCATTCCTCCCAAACCTTTATCACCATGACTCTAGCTCTCTTTCTCCCTCTCCCTTCCTGGCCATTGACCTAGGAGAACACTGTGTAGATCAGACTCTGTTCTACGGTATACAAGGCTTTAACCTGAGGACATGTAAAATATTCATGTTTTACAGGAGCAGATTTTCCTGCTTGTCTTTTTATTTGTCTGTTTTTACTATATCCCATCAGTACAATAAAACCTTTTACAACCCTTCTGCAATTTGCCTTTTTAAAATATTTATCTATAGGTATTATTGTCTGCAGAGGGCAATTACTTTGTTCCATTATTTACCATCTCTTCCTCACACAGTGGAAGCTTTTACCTAGAATGCACGAGTATGCCTACAGTCACATACACTACAACCAAATCCATTTGTAACCATTTGAAGTTTTTTCCCTCTATAATGCACTATAGCTTCAACTGGACATGCTATTTTTCAGGGTCATATGACCTATACAAAGCATCTGCGTGTATATGTTTTTAATCAGATGTTGCGTGCATACATTTTCGACCTGAGGTACCCTCTGCTAATACATTTCCACTGACTCAGCAGGTCAGAGCAATCATTTAAGCAATGTGGGGGGCGGGGGGTTGTCAAATGTTCAAGCTGAATTAGCACATGAGAGATGTAGAAAGCTAAATATTTGCAAAAAGTTTTCAGTAGTAGCATTGTTATCGCCCCATTGTGACATATACAGTATAGAGTCAGACAGCACATACTTCTGCATAAATAAGTGATAAAAGACGTTTAATTTTTATGGAATTAGTCACATTAAACGAAGACAAAAAATCTAAGTGGAATTCAATACATTTAAAAACTGGCCAAGTGTACAATCAATAGTGTAATTGTCTGGAAACTGCAAACTGCCTGTTAATGAGCAGAGGAATTCCTATTACGAAGAAAGAGTGTTAATTGAATTTTCAGCCTCAGTCATTCATGACTATGTGGGAAAAGTAATTTCGTACATTTGATCTATTATATGCACTCACACATACACACACACAAGCCGTGTACTACATACTGTTTGAGCATCTGACCAATCACCTGACCAAAGCTGCAGTTTTTTTTCATAAGTCATGCATAAAAAAAATCTCTAAAAAATGTGCATCAACCTCTTTTGCTTGAGTTCCAATAAACTAGTATGTGACGTTCTGGAGGTGTCAGATAAAATATATTCCTCTGCTGACATGTCCCTAACTGGAATCAAAAGGGGAAAGGTCATCGCATTAACCTATCGAACTGCCCTTTCTGCCCTACAACTCTCCTCTCCTCAGTATTGATGACTACAATTGTCCATTTCCCGTTTCCCAAAGCTCAGCCTGTAAATATTCAAATGAGCTTACACTGGTGCTCCGACAAAATCCAGACTCCTATAACCTATTGGTTATAGTGGTTATACTGTTCCCCCATGTGTGTGTGTGTGTGTGTGTGTGTGTGCGTGCGCGTGATGCCAGGACTCTATTCAGGCAAAGCCCTCACAAAGACTTTGAATATAATCTTGTCTGGTTTGCAGCCCTGGAAGCAATTTTCTGCTCCTTTTCGACTGCTGTCTTGGAAATTGCAAACCAAGGCATTTTGGCTGCAATGTAAATCCTTGGCATACAAGGGTTTGCCCATCCAAATTAGATTATGCTCTGCTCCCAGACACTGGCTGTAGCCAGCAAGTGCTATTGTGAAGATTGCTTACATTAATGCTTTGTCCAATTGTTCAGCTCAGTCAAAAGAATAAAAAATAATGTATGACTCGGGATAAAATGCGCCTGTGCATGGTGTGTGTGTCTGCGGGCTCCTGTCCCAGGTCAAGTCTTTTGCTCTCCTGCTTCTTCCCCAGAAAGACATCAAGAGTCCATCTTGGTAGGGTCATTTGGCGATGGTGGCTCCATTATTTTCTACAGTTGTCATCTAACATAGTGCATTTCTGGCTGGCTACAGTTGATTAGAAATGCTGCTGGCCCTGGTGGCTAAGACCTGTGATGCTGTAGTCACCACAAGGCACATTCAACAAAGGATGAGGAAAAGAATAGGCTACAAAGCGCCATTTATAGTCTATGGTATTGTTGCAGTAGGACCATAATGGCCAGAGTGTCCAACAAGTCTTGATGTTTTGTCTGTATGTGAAAGGCGTTTTGGTAGTGCGGCAGTTTGTAATATCCTGCTGTTGGTAACCTGAACAGGTTTGATAAGGATGGAGATTTAAGGCCAACTTAGCATTGAACATTTCAGGTTCATCGAGAATTGGAAATTCGTAAAAGTACATGTTGTCATCACAAATTACCTCAGCAGTGCGGCAAAGAAAATAGGAACTGAACACCGTGTTAGAAATGTTTCACAGCACTCAGATTGATACACAATTTATGTTTCAGCACATGCGGGCTGAATTGAGAATGACACGGTATTGCGACATTTTCCTTCCAACCACATGTGTAATGTAATGACATGATCGCAAAATGTTCATAGTAGACATGTAGAAGTAAATAAACTGTTTCAACTAAATTCACATTTCAAACTAGCACTGAAGGGTCACACTGTGTGGGTTTGTCTTGCTTTCACTCCAGCAAAAATGATCTTGAATAATGAAAATGCTTGTTTTAATGAAAAATCTAAACTCACACAGAGCACATATGAGGTTAGCTTACAAGATGTTTAAGTGGTTTAATTTAATTTAATTAAAGGCCTTTTAAAACAAATGGGTTGATGCCCTGGCAATACAAATAGGACTGGAATAGCCGGCAATCTCCGCTCTGTGTGATGTTGAGTATGACTACTATGGAACAGATGCCAGGCTTTTGTGGCTGCTACTGTTGATTCTGCTGCTGCCTGCATTAGCCTTAGCAAAGGGACATCTATGGGTAAAAAGAGAGCAACAGCCTGCATGAAAGGCACTGTGGGTTTACCGCATGGCTGGATGTACTTAACATTTAAATGGTTCAAAACTAGCAAAAACTACTGGAAAGCTGCAGACTTATAAATAACCTTACAACTGGTTACAATAGAAATACAAAACAGATGAGGTGCTGAGCTGTGAGAAGCTGCAGCCATGTTAAAGTGCAGTCTTTGTCTGCATCAGGACTGGGACAGATTGTTGAGGGCTTTAGTCTGAGACCCTCAGAGTCTTCACTCAACGACTAAAGAACACAGTGGTGACTGACACTTGATACACAAAGCCCTGCATTGTGGTCAGGACCACTGCCTGCAGCCTGCCACATACCAGGTGTGTGATATAACTAGAGCCAGTTCAGCAAATTATCAAATATAAGCAAGAGTCCTGCCACTGTAAAAGCTTGAATCATGAGATCTTAATCATGTGCAATCATACACTTTCCAATGTGGTGAGATTTATTTTAATGGTCCTCACCAAGTACAGTCGTAACTCCTCTCAGAATTCATAATGGGACATTTAACTGTGGTGTGAGAAATGTTAAGTTTCACCTATTTATTGTAGAAGATCGTTTTCATTTCACAGTCAAATCTGATCCTGCAAACTGAGCTGACTTCCAAAAAACTGCACCACAGTTAGTTTTCGCTGTACTTTCTTTCATGTGTATTTGAACAATCCCGATCCATCTGGATTTGCCTTTTGCCTAAAGCTATTTACAAAGGAGAGAGTGAAGGAGCGTCAGGATTGGCAATGCGTTGCCTAAATATAGGGCGGAGTAGGCACAATGCACAGGGCCGTCCGCCACCCGCCTCTGCCCAGAATACACCCTGTGGGTAGAGCAGCAGGCCTCCGGCACATGTTCTGCGGCCAGCCAGATTAAAGCTTTCCTTACAACACTGACAAGGGCCCTTTTGGTTTCCCTCGCCCAAGACGTTACACAAACTTTGCTATCTACCCCCTTTGTTTTCTCCTCTTCCTCTGTGACTCACAGTCTCCCTGTGAGTTGCCTCACTAGCCAGCCATGTGCAACTGAACAGATACATGTGTTACCAAACTTTAAAGACAAAAGACTGCACAGGCAGGGCAGATGAGATTATTGTGGGTGGCAGTTCTCCACTACGGCTCTGAGTGCACTGCTATAATTTTAGTTGTGGGGAGGAGAGCTGCATGCTGAAGTCATTTTAGGGAGGGACGAGTTGCTTGCCAGCGGTCGTGGTCAGAGTGGGAGGGAAATGATGTGTACTGTTATATCTTTTGTTTCCTTTCTCTTTATCTTTGTCTATTCACACCAGCCTCGACTTGTTCTTATTCTGTGTTGTTTCAATACATTTTCCTCAGCTGGCCTTGTAGCATTTATGTTTGGTATTTGCTGCTTTTAAAGCGTTTTATCATTCCCTTGTACCGCCCATAAATATATAAATATATATATATATATACATACATAAATACATAGATACATGTTGTTTTTTAAAAAAATATTGGCCATATACTGATTGGCTCCCTCTTTCAAAGTCTTTCCCTCTCTTTCTCTGGCAGGATGGCTAGCTTCCCCAGATACTGCATGTCCTTTGCTACTTCTCTGTGTCAGAGTGATCAGTAAAAATTTAATGACACTATAAAATAATAAAAGTGCCATTAATTTATCACAGCACTTGATGCGTGTGCAGTAAAGAAGCATTAGTTCACTGAATCTTTTCCAACCTTAAAACAAAACCGTGATGCTTTGCGGATAATTTACAGCCCTAATTTCCAGTCTATTTCTAATTCACCGATATAAATTACGGAAATTATAACCAATAAGTATATTAAGCTCAGTATATAAAATTTTATGAAAATGTGTGGTACCATATTGCACAGATAGTCTGATATTAATTAGCATAGCACACAGGAGAGGAATACTGCAATTAGACCATTACATTACAGCATGTAAAACAGGTTGTATAAAGTATATGTAGATGTTTTTCCACTAGCCACAATCTCCCCTGTCCTTTTTTTTCCTTTTTTTTTTTCCTTGGGTCAAATTAAGTAAAGCTACCTCAAAGACAAGAGCTTCATTCAGTCTTGTCCCAGGCTGTCTGGTGTGCTGATGCTCACTAATCATATGACTTTGTGCGGTGGAGAAAGAAGTTCAATGCTGAGCTAGTCATTAATGAAATTCATTGACGGATGGCCCCTGTTCTCTTTCCTTCTCAGCCCAACATGATGCTTAATGATCATGAGTTTATAAAAGGACTTGATTGATCAAGAGGGAGCAACGAAGCGCAGAAGAGGGACGAGATGACTACTTTATTACAGACACACACACTACCCCATGAATGCCGTGTCTTCCGAGCAGACTGTCCAAGTAGCATCTGAAGCAGCACCATCGCCCATCCAGCTAATCGCACTTCAGTCACTTTGTCATCAGGCTGCTAGCTTCTTTCATTAAGAGCAATAATGTGTCTGGGTGATGAATGCGCGTCTGTGCGTGTGTGCGCGCGTGCTTGCTCGTGCGCGTGTTGCTTTACACAGAATGTGACACAGAGAGAGGCACCATACTCCATCTTCGCTTTACAAAGTGTCCTCATGCCCAGCAGGGACCACCGCATATGTCATAATTAGAAAACACTTAAGTAAGCAAAGGGCCGTCAGATAGACAGCCTCTAATCACAGGCCATAAGCAGGTAGTGGTTAATTGTATATCAGAATCACTCAGCTGGCCATAAATAATGACTGCTCCTTCAAGTATGATGGTAAATTGCAGTGCTCTTTCTGTCTCTCGCGCGGTCCTTTCTTTTGAGGAATATTTCTAGAATAAATAAAAGCACGAGGAAAATCAAAATACTGTGAAAGGCCTCAAATGGACTTGAACTATCTTCATTCTTCATCTTGTCATAATTTTTAACCCTCAACAAAAAAAAAATTGCACAAAAGGAGAATTAAAAAAAAAAAAGAGCGAAAACAATTTAAAGAGATTCTTTTTTTTGCCTCTGTGACTGTAATACATTGACTTTTTTCACCAGCATGATTTCATTTATCATAATAAAAACAAATATGTCAGAATAAGTCAGCTAGCTGGCCACAGGTATAAACTAAACGTTTGCAGACACAGTTGTTAGATCTGCTTAATTTTTTATCACCTAGGGAAAAAAAACTTCCCTGTGGGGAGAAAAAGTGGAAGAAAAAAAACCCAACAAAAACAAAACAGTGGATTGCCTCACAGAGGAGGGGCTCAAAGATTAATGTGTTTGTTGGTGTCACTGTATGAGGCAGGGGAGCTGTTAGTATTGTGTGGGGTCTACCTGAGTGTCTGCTCAGACTGCGTGTGATAGGCCTGTTTAGAAAGAAAAGAGGCAGAGGTCAGCTCAGACAGTGCATCTTTGGCAGACATTGAACACGCACCCTGGGAGTAAAACAAATGCTTTTTTCTGAATGGTGGCAACATGCCTGCTTTTAGTGTCATCCAGGCAAACCTGGGGGGGGGGGAGATTATTTGTATCATGCAGAGTCAAAGTGTCCATCTCCTAGTTGAGTCTTTAGAGAGGAAGACAGCCCTTTGCTAATGCCCTGTGTATTCACTGAGGAAGTAGGTCATTCAACAATAGAGCCAGCAGCAGTCGGCACTCTCCCCTTGCATAATACATTAAGTGTAATGTGCAGCAACTATTCAGAGACCCCCCGAAAGCTGTTATTTTATTCTGTAAATGCACACGGACATGACATTTAATATTGTCACAGAGCGCTGAATGACAGGGTTTCATTGTGCGACAAGTACAACATGATGCCAAGTTTAATCTGAGCACAAAGAAACATGACAAACGGGAAAACACGGTGTGTTCTCCAAAGCATGAACTCTGAATAAATGATGGGCGCTGAGCTCTGGGCGCTGTAGACTGGAAGGCAGGATGTAAGGAGAAGATTACAGAGGAAAATCTGAGCACTGCAAAGAGGGCCACGGACCCATTGTGTGCTCGGGATCACAAAGTATCCTTCTGTAAATCTATTTAGAGCACCCCTGGCCCTCACTGTCTCGCTGCCTCCTGTCATCCATTATAACAGCTACAGAATAGAGAGATGAGGAAAAAGCTGCATCTAGCTCATGTCAAAAGAGCAGCTTTTCAAAACAAACTGCATTTATCAAAGACACTTTTTTTTGAGTTTGTTTTTTTTTTAGCTGTTTTTCCACTGTAAAAAGGGTGTATATATATATATGTGCTGGTTTGTTTACCTGACTCTTTGTATATCTCCGTAGGAAAGAGCACACTTTGACAGCATCGGGCATCACCTTGGCAAGCTGGGTGAGGATGGGAAGCTTGGCCACAGAGTTATTGACCTCACCAGGCCAGAAGATCTAGATGGTAAGGCCATTATTTGCTCTCTTGTTTTGTTTCATTGTTTGTCTTTACATTTTACTTAACTTTGTAAACTATCTGGGGGGCAATATTAAGAGCAATGAGTGGATTGTCTACTCAAAACGGAGTCTTTCTTTTAAAAGAAAAAGGAGTTTTGATGGGTAATAAAGGCCCACTAGCCCATGCAGTTCAGTACTGCATGCACAGCGGTTGGGACAGTTTGTGTGTGTGTGAGAGAAGATGTGAATGCCGTTTGAAATGAGCCGGTTCTCTGAGGTTTTCACAGGTAGGTGAGTGGAGAACAAGGGTGCCTGAGGACAAAGCTGGCTTTTTTCCAGGCTTGACTCCTGTTGCTGTTGTGCTTGTTTGAGGTCGTGGGCACATGTGTGTAAATTCTGATTACACCAGTGTGACAAATCGTCATCTGCTTTTGTGGAGCTGGCTCCTACACAGCAGCAAGGAGTTCCTCAGAGCAACTAATATTTGTCTGACATAAATATTTGTGGCAGTTTCCATGGGACTTCAGAGGCAGAGCAGAAAATAAAATGGTTCTGACTCATGTTTGATGCCTCAGAAAGTCTCGGAGCAGAGGGATAGATATTTCTCAGGACATTGTAACACATCAGCGTTTTCAAATCAAATTTTAGGCATGTTTCACTTCAGTTTTAGAACTAAATGGTCTTGCTCAGTTGGTTCACATAGACTTGTTTTTAAGTTTTAAGTATTTGTTTACCAACTCCAAAGCAAGGGCCTTTTTATAAAGCACATCTAGTTTCACATCACACCCAATTCTGAAGATGAGAATTAGAGGTGCATTTAGTGGATTCATTTACATGTTTCCCATGTAAGCCACAGCAGAAGATCCCATCCCACCCGTCTGACTCCTTGGACAGATGTGTTTTGAGTGCTCATTCTCCCAGTGGGAACCCTCCCTCTGTGGCTACTGTGGAGTCAGGACTGAAACAGAGTGCGCACCAGGGAAGTTCTGTCCTTTTAAGTCCTGTTTAGGGCCGAGGGAAAGGCTAGCACCAGACACCGCACATCAGTGATCCCAGTGGGCTATGGATTAGGAGCAAGCAAAGGTTAGAGTAGAGAAGAGGTCCTCTTCCTGAGGTGGGGGGTTGGGGGGGAATGCACATAACTCAAAAACTCAAAACACAGTTAGCATGTCTTCTATTATACCACACACACACACACACACACACACATATATATATATATATATGTGTGTGTGTGTGTGTGGGTGGGTGTGTGGGTGTATATGTGTGTGTTTATGTCTTTAGGCTTTACCAACAGGACGGCACAGAGATGAATGATGTGAAGCTGGATTTTGAGATGTGAACCAAAGTGTTTACTCGTCTGAGAACTTGCTTACTTTTGAAATCTTGTGAGAATTTTCTCTTCCTTGAACCAAAGAAAGATCAGCTCCTTAGCATGCCATAACATAAAGAAATATACGGCACACGAGCAAATTTGTGCTCCGTTTAAAAGCATAGATACGAAAGCAAAGAAAGCATTAGGCATTCTAGATTACGTAAGGTCAACGGTCATCCAGGTGCCAAGTATTTTTCCTTTCAATGTGAACAGGATCTGCTGAATTAAAAATTCTTCTTATATTTTTTTATGATAATTTTTTAAGTGTTATAAAATAAAATTTAATTTCTAAT
>VURO01012354.1:60607-76838 GCA_015108175.1 Pelvicachromis taeniatus
TTGTATTGTTTATTTATGCAAAGACACATGTGATGAATGGACACTTTGTTTAATCTTCAGGGCTGCCTAGAGGAGAGACTCAGCACAAGAAAAGTGAGCACTAAATTCAACAGCAGGCTCAGTGAGCCATGAAAAACCAGACTTCAGTGCATTGTATATTGTACGACATATTTATTGTTTGCCACTGCTGGCTCTAAAGTTTTCAGTTAAAGACATCATGGACAATCAGATGAATAAAAAAAAAGAACAAACAATTTAATGAATTGGAGCTAAACATAGTTTTCAGTTAATTCTCCATCTCATTAAGATTTAATTGTAAATACAACATAGGAAATATATTTTTGTTCATTAGTGAAGTATAAGTTATGTATTTGGCTGTTCTATTTTTTTTTTTTTATTTAGTATGTGGTTTCATGTTTTTAAAACCTGACAAGTCACTGTACCTCATGTAGATGCTTATTTTTTCCCCTGCTTATTAGAAGAGAGCAGCACTGGTCTTGAGACAAAGAGACGCACCTCACTCGCTTTTGTTTTCATGATGCTCCCTGGACCATTTGAATAATCAACGAAAGCTAAACTCAGACTTGGTGACAAGTATGGTACTTATTCAGACGACAAGCACTTAAAAGAATGATCAAATTGTGTGTTTCCAATCGTCATAGAACTTAAAAGGTATGCTGTATAATGCTCACTTGTGCTTTTGTGTTTAGAACAGCACTCATAGTATGTGGCACTTTTTTCTTCTTTTTTTTTTACGAGTGCCAGATACCATCTAGAAAGAAAAAAAAATCTGCATGCATTTGGCTTGCATTGACATTAATGTAACAAACAAATGTTTTTATGAATGACCGCTTGAAACTCAAATGGTTTTTTTTTTAATCGTTTTAAACGTGGGTGTGTGCAAGTATTTATTTCAATGTGGCAAAATTCACAGATTGTGCATTCTTCTCAGTTAATTCTCTACTTGCCATCTTTTTGTATGTTGCCAATTTTTAATGAACATGTCCATGACTATCCAGCCACCCCGAAAAAACATAGCCCTCACAATTTGTTTCTTTTTTCCCAATTGCTAGACTCACAAAACGGTTTGAATGAACGGCTGAAGACACGGTGTCTATGCTGTTTCAACATTACTTACTGTAATTTGATTTTTTTTTTTTTTTTCGTCTGAAATTTGTGATGTGTATATGGTGGGAATGTTCTCTGTGTTAATTTAATCAGCACAATTCACTGACATGCTGGACTGACATGGTAGCTGCTGTTCAGAAGTGTAAAATTTGTTGTTCAGGATGACATTTATAGCTGTCTTTGGTACTTTGCTTTTTAGCGTTGTTTCTCAAGCAACACTGTGTGGGGCTCTTCTATCACTGGAGCCACTGTTTTGAAATTGCTGGCAGCCTGATACAATTTCCCGCCTAGAAATCTCTCTTTTTTCTCCCCCTCTGGCAGGTACCTAGGCCCATGGAAAGTATTGTTTGGGGTGTTGTTAGAGAAATGAATTAAATAGTGTCTGTTGCTGCTTTAAAAAAGTTTATGTCGGAATATGTAAATAGTTTATCATAATATCTTGTACAGTCCAATGTAAAGTTTTTAATTCAACTTAAAAAAAAAAATGTTGCCATCACGTTTGTGTTCACATTGTTCTTTATACAGTACAAAAGGTCAATTATTTGCTAGGGGTATTACTGCTAAAAAGAAAAAAAATTTAAATGTTACTTAGTTGTTTTTTTTTTTATATATTTGTTTTGTTTTGCTTGGCTTCAAAGTGTACATCAGCAAGTCTTTGGTTTCCATGTGCAGTATTGACGTGAGGTAAACTTAAGGTGAATAATTTTACATTGGTGTGTGTGTGGAAAGCAATTTCTTTGGCTTTGATAGTATTAATACACTATATCAAGTAAAAACAAACCGATGATGGACACACTGGGTGCATCTAGGCACCTTAAGAATGTGTATACTGTATATGATTAAATTATCCCCACAGGATCAATTCAGACATATTGTAACACCATATTTCTGTACTATCTCTGTCCATTGTAACAATGCAGCAGTGGGCTCAATAACTGCCTGTTTTAGCTCATTTACCTCAAGAAGTTCCTCCTTTTCTGTAAAAGAGACAGAAATTGTGTTACAAAAAGCTCACATCACTCCATCTTTTGTACTGCTGTTGACACTTACAAATTAAAGAGACATTTTGTTTTAAGATTTGTGTAATCATTTGTATTGTCAAGGTGTTTGTTTCATTCTTTAAGTCTGCAATGTAAGAAAAACGAGGGCTAGGGAAAAGTTAGCTGATGTTTTTTTTTTTTTTACATCATTGGCATCATCATGCTCCACAATGACAACAGTATATGAATCTCTTTTTTTAAAGGCAGAATCGCTGTCTTCCACTGATAAGTCACTGTTTTGATGCTCAAGTAATACAACTGAAGACAATTATGGACATGAAATCAAAGCAGCAAAGCTGGTTTGATGATATTTCTTCATTTATAACATTTTAAGGACGTCTTGACGAAAGAATGCAACATTTTTGATCTCTCCCAGATGGAAACAGATGGATAGATGGATCTATTAATTTTATAATAACATTGTATACAACTGCACTTTATGGATTCGGGATGTCACCAGAGCTGATACTTACGGTACCTTTGGATACCAAAATTCTGAAAGTATTCATTTTTGTCAGTAGCATAGGTACTACAGGCAGCATACTGTATGTACCAGTAGGGTTATAAAAAACATAGATACTTTGATGGAAATCAATGACCTCACTACGTAATTCCCAGCTTTACACAGCACTGCTGGACACAGCAAACCATGTGAACAGTAGCACAAAAAAGCTTTGTAAAGCATCTTAAAGACATCCTGGTCGTTATGAAGAATTTCATGCAGTCTGTAAAGTTCCTGCTTTGACACTGATGTATTAAACCATTATCATAAACATTAACCTGGCCAGCTAACAGTTAGGAATTATTGATATTACCCATCTGTTAAGTTATTATTAAGGAAATGGGTAACAGTTAATAATTACACGATAACATTAAATATTATCATTCCTGTGCCTCTGTAACAATATTAAACCATGCTAATTTAACACGATAACACAATCACTTGTGAATAAAAGTGGTTATGGTTCTCTTAAAAGTCACAGATTGACGCGTAAAAAGGTACCAGCAACAAGGTAGAAACATTTCAGCCTAACTTACCATCTCTTTTTGATCAGCAACAAAAATACAAACATGACTGAAGACGAACTGCATGCAAACATCCCTCATGGCAAAACCATGGCATATGTGCTTTTGGACCGCATCAATCCCTTTACCAATGGTCTCTGCATCCAAGTCTATCAACCTTTTTTACCTCAGTACCAGCATTTTCTGAACCAGGATTTGACTGACATTACAATTTGCCTTACTATTTCAACCTCAAGAAGGGGGGTGTGCCTAGAAGGCCAGTCTCAGTAATAGCACTGTGAGTTTGGGGGCTTTAAAGAAGAAGAAAAAGAAGACCATATATAATCTTATTGGCATTATAAATTAAGACAATTCGAATATTCAAGAACAAAACGCTGAGCTGCTAATGCTAGCAAAACTCCAGTTTATTAGCCTTAATTTAAATGTCCATTTGTTTGATTAGCAAATTAAGTTGTTATAAACACATCAAAACCTCTTCTTTTTTACACCCTTGCTGAAATACTGGATGACACGTGCTGCCATAGCAGACACTGACACATCAGTGGGTTAAATGGACATGAAGTGCAGGTGGCTCTGGCAGACTGGCACTTTTACTTGTTAAACCTCTTATGCAACAAATTTCAGGAGGCAAAAAGGCCACACGGTGGTGGGCTCACATTTATCAGCTAATCAAAAACCAAAAATATGCCTATACAGTGACTTTTTTTTTAAACTAATCACAGCTTGCTGAAGTTAGCTGCCTGTTCCTTCAGGAGAGGCAGACCTTTGCTGGCGTATGTTGAAGGATAAACAGCAACACAGCAAACTGATATCAGTTTAATAGAAAGAGAAATAAATGGTATTTATACCATCTGGAATTCTGTAATACAACTCAAGTATAATGTATATACAAAAACACAACCATAGTTGATGAGACACAACATGCAGTCTTATCGGTTCATCTCAAATGAAGGATCTGTGCCTGGTTTGGTTTTAAGAACAATCTGTGAAAGCACACATTCAAAGGTTCCTTGACCTCATGAAAGGCATTCAAAGGGCTCAGACCGTGAATGTGTGCTTGTGTGTGTGCCTACTGAGACAGGTGTTTGTGTGTGTGCCAGAGCCAGAGGTCATCATGAGACTTGTAAGCCCAGGCTATGCCCATCACTCTTCACTGGATCTCTGCCATCTAATGCTCATTATCATCATAATAATCATGAGTTCTACACCCTGCTTCCTTCATCATGCACGGGGTAAAACACTGCAAATAAATTTGAAGTCAGTGTTATTACAAATCAGCATACACTTACTGTTCTAGCTCAGTGCTAGCCTATTCATCTACAGAAAAGGAAATCAGTTCAACAAAATGTAACTCCCTGGACCTAAAGTCTTTTTTAACCATTCGGGAAAAATTTGTTGTCCTAATCATTCACTTCATCTTTTACCACTCCTTCCCAAGTGCAAAGGAAAACTACAGTTAACGGCTGTGTCTGTAATAGATGCCTGTGTAAGCGCTCTCTAGCAGTAAATGGAAAAAACTAGACATATACTTTGCACAGTAAATCTTAATAATTTCCCCAGCCTGCATGAAATCTAATAGCATAGACAAAGCTCTTTGCTTCGGGTATTTGTCTTTACATTATTGTTCATGTTGAGTGTGCTACGGTTTAAAAGCAGTTTAATTTTTAGTTGTAAATTTAACACTCCATTTTTATTAAAAAAGGTCTATTTGAATGGTTTTCATCTAAACTATTAAAAATAATTAAATAAGAGGCTTGAGGACTAACTGGCAGGCTGGTCGGCTGAGGTTAGTGAAACTGCTGTTTGTAAGTGGCCTGTTTGAATGAACTGTCGCCGTTGTACAAAGATGTGTATGTGTGAACAGCGCACAATAATTAATACAGCAATTCTGTCGTGTAGCGGCGGGGCTGCTATTTCACAACTCTGATGACTAAACACCGGAGGGAAGGAAAGCAGTGAGGGGCGCTTGGAACAATATTTTACTCATTTGGATCTGCTCAATGCTACAGCCGCTGCACCCAGTGAATCTGTCAGACAGCACCATTTCCCCAAGAACAGCTGCTATTTATCTGATTTTCTCATTAGATTTGACTCATGGCTTCTTTGTACTGGCTTTGGCAGACATACTGCATGCCTAGGTATGGCTCTTTTAGTGAAGGCTGAACTCCCTGATGCTACTGTATGTAAAAATATGTAACACAAAGCTCCTCTTTTCCTGCTATTGAACCTTCAGTTTAAGTTATCATAAACACCGTTTTATCCCTCTTTGCTTCTGTGGTCCTAGAAAGACCTCTCAACCAGATGTTTAGCAATTTTTTTTGCTTTTTATTTCAATCCACTTCAAGTGCAGGTGAAAAAAAACAGGAAAAAAAAGAAGCTGATATTGATCTCAAGAGTCATCAAACATGCATATGAGAACAGTATGTAAGAACGGTCCACACCCTTAGCAATGTTTTAATCCTTGGAGGTGAAGGACTTAGGAAATCTTGCTAATTTCACAGATGGTTTAAAATAGATTAGTGTAGAGTAGCAGCTCGCAGAGAAGGGCTGACCCACCAGGCTCCCTGTGCAGCTGCCAAAACCCTGCGCCTGATGCTCAGAAGTGCCTTCCAAAAGTCCTACAAGGTTAAACTCAAACTTAAGTATCTTGAAAATGTGCGAACCTTGTTATAAGCTTTTCTGCATCTTCAATGAATTTCATCCTTCCTTTGTTCACAGTCTAAAAAGGATTAGGTCAAAGTCTATTTCTAAGAAAGATTTCTGACTTCTGAAAGACAGTGAATACCTTTTCAATTTTGCTTTCTGGTAGAAGTAGCTTACATGTCAAAGACTCATTTAGTGGCTGTTTAGGGGGATATCAACCTTGGTCAGTTCAGCTTTTCCTTTTTACTTCCTGCTGCTGAGTAAAACAATAACCTGGAGCACAAGGTTTTCACTTTGTATCAAATTTGTTCTTTTTGGCCACAGAGATAAATCTCATTTCTAACAGTTCTTTGTGTTCTTTCTCTTTAGATATTTTGTACAATGCATCCAACAGCCATTACAATGAAATAAAGGAGTGACTCAGTGCATGGTATTTTGAACAGGCCAAGCCTGCTGCTATAGTTGGTCTGTTTCCGAGTAGGGCTGACACAACTCTGGCCTAGCTGAAAAGGCCCAGCTTGGAGTTAATGTGAAAAGACAATTGCATAGGATGAAAAACTCGACATGGTTTTGTTGGACTTGTCATTCTTTGGTGCATAGCTGTGAGGAAAGCCTAGGAACCATCTCAGTGTTATTTGTGCTTTTTGACCCATATTTGGGACAGCTTTCACAAAGCCCTTGTGAGAATGTTGAAACAATGGAGAGGCCCTTTCAAATGAGGGACAGGCCACAATTCCGGCCAAGCCATCTTGGACCTGCTTCATTGAACGTGTTTGTGTCCAAAAGGCTGACATCATAGCAAAGCTAATGGCTGATTTAGCCATGCTGAAAAAAGGAAATGATAACGAGCTAATAATGTTAAGACATTTTAATTATTAATTCAATTATTAATTATTATTCTGCATTCAAAGATACCTCAAGAACAAGGCACTGTGTCACAAACATCAAATTTTAAATGTAATATATGACCCCCAAAAGAGAAAATTCCCAAATATTAGATTTTTTTTAAAATAAATTAAAAAACACATTTAAGTTATTTATTATTTTGCCACAAGTGATGTCAAGAAGACACATCTTCTTCCCAAACAGAGATGATACTGAAAATATATTTCTGTCTCTGTAAATCTGATTTTCTGAGCACAGTTGTTAGGAACACTGGGTTGCTAAATGAACTTTTGAAAATCCACATGGGACAATATTTCAGAAAATGTAATTTTGCATATGTTTCACATCATTGCATCTCCTCGGTGCATTTGTCTCCCAAAGCATTTGACTGCATGTCTGTAGGGAAGAATGAATGCGTAATGTTTTTTTAAAAGCATCTCTGCTCCCTCAGCTTTTTTGAAGAATTTAACAAAATAAAGGTTTCTTTCTTGGAATATGTGTTACTCTCGCTAAGCTATCACTGAGCTCTCTCATGCATATGTGAATTACACACCTTTATGAATATGGAAATGTTGCGAGAATGCCTCATTAATTAGTAATTCATGCATTTTTCACAAGCCCAATACGTTGCCAATGTGGTCTGATGGTTTATCAGCCAGAAGTTTAAAAAAGGGGGGATTCATCATCACGTTTTCAGATGTTTTCGGTTACATCTGTAATTTGTGTAATTCAGTGAATACGATTTGTGTAGCTTTTTTATGGTTGTATCGCTGCAGCTGTCTCACGAGCTATAGGTTTCTGTTTAGAATGTGCAAGCGCACTTTTAATGTTAACAGGCATACTTCTCAATTTAGATAAAAGTGCCTGTTTTTTCTCAATATGTTTATTTTGATTTAGCTGCTACGTATGTAGTTTCATGTTAAGTGTAACATGAAGAAAACATGAGATGGCAAAAGAGAAATCTCATGTAATACAGGTGCAGGAATGTAAAGTTTAGCTGCTACAAATTCAACAACATTCACAGAAACATTTCAACCAAATTTTGCAATCTCTCTCTTCACTGAAAAACACATGATTTTTTTCTTTACATGTTACTTTTGTATTTAAGGTGAGGACAGAAAACCTAACACTTACTGCAGGATTTAAAAAGGTTACAGTGTGCGTATAAATTATCCATAATTGTGTGTGTGTGTGCACGATGAAAAAAAAAAAAAAGAGCACAAAAATAGATTCCAGAGTACTACTAAAATATTCTTTATGAAGTTATTGTATCTCGTGTACAGTAGTACTGTCCTGGTGTTTAAACAAGCCACGTTAAATCATTACCACCATCACAAAAATACCAGCGGTACAAAGTGCAAATACAGTATATCAGTGAGCAGGACAGACAGAAGTGTTATACCATGAATTTAACATGAAAGCATGGAAGCAGAAGCACTTGGTGATGTTGCCTTTTCTGCTGGGGATTAAAGTCTGCTACCTTATGGATGCAGCCACTTTGTGCTGGACTCCCTATTGGCACCGGATATATTTATGTAAATGGACGGGGTTCCCTTTATTGTAAACAGGAGTGTATGCTAAAGAAACGGTGCCAAGCTGTTAGTATATGACGGCGAGTCAGGGAGTTATAATACACACAAAAAAATCTGTCATCATAATAATGTATACCCCTTTAAAATTCAAAAGTGTAACATTAAATCAGTCATCAAGATTATGTTAAATAAAACAGTTGAATAATGGGTTGTGTTGAGTGTATGTAATGTCTTTGCTTTCTGGGTGACAGTACTGTTAAAATGCCTCGAGCCAACCCCTCATTTCTTTATATTTTGCTTTCAAGGATCCAGACTTTCCCACAATTTTTCAAAGTGGTCTTGAGTAACAGTTCTTCAGGTTTCTGGATTTTTTGTTGTTGTTGTTTTGCTGCTTAACACTGATCTATGACATTACTCAAGGATATAAATTGCACCTAACCAAAGGGATAAACCACTGTTGTGTCTACACATAACTGACAACTTAGTAAGTTACAATTTTATATTCATATACTTTGTTACTAGCAGCCTTTTTTCACAATTAGATTGGTTGAAGGAAGAAAATAGTATTTTTGCACCAACAAAGACCTGACACAGGACGCGAGGGATACATCTGCATCTCCAGTTGATTCATCGACCGTTTACCGAAGCCTCATCAGAAACGGTCTCAGTGGAAAGGTGGCTATCAAGAAGCCGTTCTTAAGGAAACCGGCAGAAAAGGCTGTGGTGTGCCAAGTTACACAAAAACTGGAATGAAAATGAGTGGGAAAAGTCCTTATCAATTGATCAATCCACATTTTAACTTTTTGTTTCAAATCATTATCAGCATGTATCAAAGAGGTCAGGTGATTGGTTGTATTTCAGCCAGCAGGGTAGGGGGTCTTGTAAAAATGATGGAATTACAAACACAGAAAAGTACAGTCAGATTTTGATCCACCATGAATTAACATCTGGAAAGTATTTGATTATGACAATGCTCACAAACACACTGCCAATGCAGTAAAACCATACCTGGATAGAAAAATAAACAATGAAATACACGGATTGGCCTCCGCAGAGACTGGACCTCAACTGTGAAGCTGTGTTTAAGAATAAAGGTGTTCATGCCAAAATATTCATTTTCAAAGTTGTGTACAAGCTCTGCTCTTGCCTTATATTCGGTATTTCCATATATATTTGTACGTGTTTCAATAAACTGTCTCAATAATTTGCTGCAACAATGTTTCATTTTCCCAACAAAATCTAACAAATGGTGGGAGGCTCAAGACTTGCACAGCACTTTATGACAAAAGTAAAGTTTGGTGGTATCATGAAGCAAAAAAGACAGTGGCTTATTGTGGCTCAGTGATTTGTGACAAATAACAAACCGTGTTTTTCAGTGAACAACTTGATGCTGTTTGAGTTATTATTTTATAATTATCTACTTAACCACATGTACAATCTGACCTCACAGGCAATAAGGGTTGTGATTTGATCATATTAGTCAATATCACTGATACACAGTTACAAAAGTCGCACAGCACATAGCGGTGAATCACACATTAGCTCTGAAGGTAAGCTTTAATACAATTATAGTGTGAAACAAAGTGATGATATGACAAATTGTTCAACAGATTTCCCTCAGGAAGTAATAAGTAAAGTAATTATCTTTGAAATGAGTAATAAATAATCATTAAATTATTATTACTTGAAGTTGACTGAGTAATGCCTCCAACAGTGCGAGGCGGCAGGCAGATCCAGTCTTTGTGCGTGCCCATTTCCAAACTGTTGCTGTTGTTGATCGTCAGTCAAGCTGTAAATGCAGCTTCTTGCATCTCAATGTGATTTCAATTATGATATCATGGATGAATTACCTAATGTACTCATGTACGTTATGAAACATGTGGTTAAGTTTACAAGTGACTTAATGTCCAGACAGCAAGCTGACGCAAGATCCCTGCCCTCTACTTCACCGCAGAGCTTTGCTGCAGCCACTATGCTTTCAGCTGAAAGACCCATTTATTTTGCCAAGACAATCCAGGAGACCAAAGAAACATACAGGAGCGGAGAAACCCCACTGTTAAAATGACAATCTGCAATTTAAGCTTTTCAAAAGGCCAGCAAGTCCACAGAGCATTTATACAAAAGGGACCAAAGGGAATGACAGGGAATAAGAAGACAGTTGCATTCTTAACTTGTGTAGTGTTAAGTGGTAAGAACAATATTTAGTTATCATACACCAGAGCAGTACTGGAGTGTTCCAGTTTGGTTTTTATTTATATTTAACTGTTACCATTATGCTTTTTTTTTAAATATTATTATCGTTTAGAAAATCAGGAGCTCTATCATACCACAGCTAGTGGTTGGATCTACAGGGTGCACATTTTATTGACTGTTTAAATATTTTATTCTTTAGCAGTCATGGAAGAGTCTGGTTCTCAAATCATAAAACAGAGTTTTTTTTAAAGACATCTGTAAATTGTCCCGGTTTTGCAGTGCTTTTACCTGCGATTCTTTAGGATATGCTTGTTCCTGCAGACACAGTAGCGGTGATAAGATAAAAATCAGTTTCAGGGGGTTTAAACATCGTCTCCTCTGCAAATTCAACATATTACAAATTATGTTACAGCAAGTTTGTCAAGCATTTGGGTTCTAATAATTAGTATGCAATCATATAGATGCACATGACATTAAATATTCATTTAGTCATTCCTTGAGGAATAATGGTGATGGAAACATCTTGGAAGTTGTTTTCTATTTTTAATGACTTTTTTTTTTTAACAAAAGCCAAGAAAAGCCAATTGTGATGAGATACATGATTTTTTTTTCTGTTGCAAAACCGACACATGCAAATGCTTCTGCACATGGAGGAAGAGATAACGCTTTCACGTTAGCCCAAGGAGTTAAGTGTTATCCCATATATTTAAGCAGACCAGTTCTACATCTCTAAACCCTCCCCTTATTCACACACCAGCTGAAGAGATTGACATAGTAATAAACTGATGTTAATTAGACACACTTTAAAATTCTCCGTTCTGCTTTTCTCCATGCCCTGGTGGAGCTGGTGGCTTATTAAATCATTTGCTGCTCTTGGGTGATCTTCTTTTGAATCTTGGCCTGACCCTCGGGGCACAATTTATTTTTATTTCAAAAAAATTTTATCAGCAAATTTTGTATTAGTTCAAGAGAATTACAAATCATTATTACACAGGCAGACACTTCAAACATTTTGTTTAAGAGCTTTCTGCTCGAAGAAGCATCAAAGGAGATGCTCACACAGATGACTGTTACACTGGCATATATCCATTCATTAGCACACTAAGTTGGCATGATCGTGTTTTTGTACACGACCCACAAAGTTATATCCGTGGCAGTCATATTTTAAGCATTGGTTACAAACAAAAAAGAATTGCTTTCAAAGCACAAATATTGCACAATGGCAAAAATGTTTATGCCTATTTGATGCTGCGATAAGGGAAGTTCAGTACAGTAATGAAAATCCGTTTCTAATGGAGTGAGATTGGTTTATCTGAACAGCTCCACTCAAAATAAAATCTCTTCTGCTTCACTTAAAATCTTCATCAGTGGAACACGCATGATGGGGAGCAGGCTAAAGGAAGTCTTTGATCATAAAGAAAGGTTAAGGAAAAAATTACAAGCAGTGACAATGAATACCGAATTATGTGTTGAGATGCTGCAAATGAATGCATCGCAAAAAACCTCCAACATGCATAAAAGTTAGAGGAAGTGAGAGAAGGGAAAGAAAGAAAAAAATAATCTGAAAAAAAAATATCAAAGCTTAAAGTTATAGAAAGAAAGAAAATCATATGATGCTTGCAATATGTACACATAGTGATGGATTCTTTTTGAAATGATTAGCGGCTGATTTCAAGGATCTGAAAAGCATTGTGGGTCAGGTTAATGTAACTTTAGTTGTGGTAAGGTTGAGTATTATTTATTCAGTACCAAGGTTTGTATTTTGGCATAGTGGCCACAGGTGTTACTGCAACCACTATGCAAACATGCATTTACAACACAAATGTGACAGAAAGAATACCCACTAATTCATGAGGATGCAATGATTTAATGGTAATCAAATCTAATGATGCTAGAATGTGTTTCTGTAAAGTAACAAAACATTAAAAATGCAACTACAACAATAGATTTGAAGTATTCATTGAGAATGCAGTACCAATAGTGCAAGAACTAGGAAGACGCTAGGACTTTGAAAATACATATATTATTTAGAGCAAATAATTTCTACCTGGAACATGCAACTAATTGAAAAATGTGCATGTATTTCTTGGAGTCTTCTTTCCGAAAGTTGACAAGACTCATTTCCATGTAGAAAGTCTGAATACAGATGAAGATGAATTCCTACTGGTTCTCCACACAGCTAAGATTTCTGAAGTGAATGCATTGTCTTTGTATTATCAACTAATCAAATGCCATATTCACCATGCATTAAACCAGTGTATTTGTAAGACTCAAGACAAGTTGTTATCTATGCTGTTATTAGGGTTTATATGCTTGCAGCATGAGCAGTGGAACAAAAAACAGTCGTAGTTTCAATTATAGTGGCATGATTAGTGCGGCTTTGTTTCCCAGTCCCCACAGAGCTACTGAGGGTAATTGAGATAGCTGGCTACAGAATATAGCCAGCTAGCTCAATTACCCTCCACCCAGAGGTGGCAAAGTCTTTTGATTTACCCTGCCTTTTAAATATCTAGTGTAATTCTAATAAGTCTCATTATATACCACTGCCTCAGTGCTGGACAGCAAATTATAAATGCTGAGGAAGATCACAGGAACATCCAGAATATTCAGCCTCAGTGCCTTATGAGCAATCACAATTAAATCAAAAGCACCAAAAACACAATTTGTTCAAATATTCCAGCATGTGATTACGCTTAGAATAAAGAAAGCCCTCAGTGATTCAGACTGTTAGCTGCAGTTGATCATTAAGACAAAGAAACATTTGTTTTAAAAATGCCTTTGAGTTTGAAATACATTGCAAAAAAAAACCAAACTGATAATGTCGTTATGGTGAAAAGTCAGTACTAGACACACAATGAGAAAGGTTGAGGAATAAAAATTCCAAGTAGTGACAACTGATTCTGAATTATGTTTCAGATGCGGCAAAGTAATGCATCGCAACATAAATGTAAGCTAAAGGAAGCGGGCGAGGGAAAAGGGAGGAAAGATATAATGTTCCAGTGGCATAGAGTTCGGAAAATATCTTAATAATGAACATCAGAGAGAAGCCTCCCATTTATTTAAGCTGCTGGCATTTTTAAATATAATGTGCATTACGCATGAAAAGAGAAAGAAGGAACTGAGATCATATTGAAACGTATTAATTTATCAGTTTATTGGTTTTGCAGCTAAGTACGGGGTATTTCATTTAAGGATTTGGCAGTTATCACCGCTGTGGATTTGTGCTCCAAAGATATAAAAGCCCTTGTATCGAAAAAAAAAAAAGTAAAAGAAAATCTCACTCACTTTTTTAAAAGTTACCGTGCAGTGGAAGAAAGAAAAAAAAAAAGACTGAATGAATTATTGCAATCCATTTATGTTGTTAATTCGTGGGATAAATGGTGTTGGTGCCCTGAATATCAAAGTTGTCAGAAATTTGGCACCTTGTTGAGACACATGTTCGCTTCTGGAATCGATGCAGCAAAATCAAACTTTTGCCGTCTGTTTCATATTAAGACTCTGGTTTTAAAAGCTTTAAACTAGTCCACTAAACTGTAATGCAGTTTTTCCAGACCCCGTGTTCTCAATGTGGCTCCTACAGTTAAGGATGTAATGGTGTGTGGTTTGAAATATAATGTTGGCTCCCTGGAACAGCTGTCATCTGGTTTCTTGTGACTCTGTCCCCCATCATAGGCCTCACATATAGGTATGATTATGAGTGAGCATTCACAAGACAAGATGTGGAAGGGAAATGGAAGCTGTTAAAATTCACTTCAGGAATAATAAAAAAAAAAAAACAAGAAAAAAAAAAAGACTGAATTTGAGAACTGACTTTATTGCCATTTGGTAACTCTTGTGGTTAAACTTACAAATGTACTTGAGCATTTAAGTTGAATGGATTAATTGCTGCATGATTCACCAAAAGACTACTATTTTTCCTTGGGACATTCAAAAAACAGATTAACATCAAGATTCACACAGAGTTTGGAAAAATCTCTCGCTTATGGCAAAGAACTGGTGACACTTTGATTAAAGAAACAAATAATTAAGGCGAGTTTATGCTGCAGTGGAAACTGTGCTGTAACTAATGTCTCAGAATCACATGGAAGCATCATGGCAAACATTTAGCGCTGTACAAACCCTGTCGATAGAAACGAGCGTGCGCTTGTGTTCGACTCAAACAGAAGATCAGCTCTGATGGCATTTGCTGAAGAAATGCATTAAGTGACATTAAATTTGGGAAAGCAGGGAAGATGCTAAAAATTAAATCTACCAACGGCTAATATTAATAAAGTAACCTGAACCACTATGGTTGCAAATATGAGAATTTAGACTTAGAAGATTAGCAGATATCTGCAGATGAATATGTAGCCAAGAGACAAAATTTGCGGTACCCTAAGCTTTCCGCTTTGTAGTCTTGCTTGAAGGCTGAGTTCTATTGACCAATCGTATTTGAGAAGGCTTTGATTATTTACAGGGAAAAGTTCATGTGGAGAGCAAATAAGGGAACCCATTATCCATTTGTAT
This sequence comes from Pelvicachromis taeniatus, assembly GCA_015108175.1. NCBI lineage: Eukaryota > Metazoa > Chordata > Actinopteri > Cichliformes > Cichlidae > Pelvicachromis > Pelvicachromis taeniatus. The sequence goes on from VURO01012354.1 coordinate 75,561, forward strand.
CTGTTATTATCAAATCAATCAGAAACAATAACCGGTCTGGCTATTCTGGCTAAATTGGCCATTGGTCCTGTAGTTAGCCAATGGGTTCCTAGGTTGAACTTAGATTCGATACCGTCAGCTAAGAACATACACTTCACATGGCGTACAATAATTCACACTTACAAAGCAATGTTCATTTTAGAGTTTTTACTTTTTTTTTCTCTACAACCAAACACATTCAGGTTATTACCCCATTGAGGCACAAACCATGAAAACTGTTCATTGAACCTTCTGAAAAAACTCTCACATATGAGTTTTAATTTGGAACATATTTGCTAAATGTGGCATTTTTTGCAACTTATTGCCTGAAAAATATTGTGCAATTTATTTAGATTTTTGGGGAGGATTATCTTAAATACAATGTCAATACAATGAGTGTGTCAACATTATTTTGTATTGTTGATGGTGTCCATGTTGTGCTTGCAAGAACAGCAACATTGAACAAAGTGAGTCATTGTACAACTGTGTCGCCACTGTAGCTGCATAGTTATGGATATATATCCATATATGCAGATTATACATATAACCCAGTAATATCTAAACACAGATCTTGTGCTCGACACGCTCAAATGCCAGCGTGAACTGTTATTCCAAAAGACGTTATTTGAGAAAAGATACTCATTTGCCTGCAGTCTGAACAAAGCTTAAGCGTTTTTCAGAGAGTGAAAATATGTGTGAAAGAGCAATTTCATTCTACTTTGTGTTGCATTTGGTTTTTGTTTTGCTGTGATATTTTCTGCTGACCGAGTTTTGGTTTTAATAAAAATACAGTTAGGGTTTTACACGGGTTTTCAAAGCCTGCTTCAGGGGCTTTTATTCTGATTTTAGCCTTGATGATATTTTCTCAACTTGCTTGTGTAAAGTTCAAGCTATGCCAAATTTATGCTCAAGTAGATGATGAATATCAAAGAGAAAGAAGTGCCCCCTTTGACTGCAGTGTGTGTGTTTCAAATTCTTCTCTCTTATTCTTTCTAAGCAATCTTAAAAGTCCAAAAATGTCAAATTTGCTTCTATCCATCTTTGCCTATGTTAAACTGATTTCTTGTTCCTATGAGCAACTGTGTTAAGAGAAAGAAATGACCTGAAAAACAACTTTTGATTTTTATTTATTCACAGTTTAAATATGTAAACCAGTGGGTTAGAGTTTTTCCCTTCATTACTTCTATGTATTAATAGGTATGTGCACTCACCAGCCACTTCATTAGGTAAAGATTGGTAGTAATGGACTGGACCCGCTTT
>VURO01012354.1:76858-99062 GCA_015108175.1 Pelvicachromis taeniatus
CTGGACCCGCTTTTAATTCTTTGTGGCACAGATTCAATAAGAAGATGGAAAGAGATTTTACTTCACAGATTTTGCTCTATGTTGACATGATAGCAGTAGTACAACAGCACAGTTGTTGCAGATTTGTTAGCTGCACATCCATGATATGAATCTGCTTTTCTACCACATCCCAAAGGTGTACTGAGATCTGGATCTGGTGCCCCTTTGAGTGCAACGAGCTCACTGTCATGTTCCAGAAACCAGTTTGAGATTATTTGATCTTTGTAACATGATCATTAATCAAAAAGAATGAGAATGGTCAGCAAAACTACTCAGGTAGCCTGTGGCATTTAAACACTACTCACTATACTTGGTACACTTGGCTACTAATAGATCTAATAGGTCCTCTGACCTCTGGCATCAACAAGTCATTTTTACCCAGACAACTGTTTCTCGCTGTATATTTTTATGGATTATTTGTTGTAGAGAAGTTGCGTGGGAAAGTCCCAGCAATTCAGCAATTTCTGAATTACTCAAAGTGGCCCATCTGGTACCAACAACCATGCAACATTACATTCAGTTTGAACTTTACCAGGCTGTTTTCACCATGCCTACAGACCTCAAATCATTGGGTTGCTGTCATAAGTGATTAGATATTTGCATTAATGAACAGTTGAATAGGAATATCTTTAAAAAAGTCACCAATATAAATTAAGTAAGAAACATAAGACATTTTCTCTGTTTTATCTGTATTATTGTAGGATCCTTATCTTACAATATAAAGCTCCTTAAGTCATCTGTTGTTTGATTGGCACTATATAAATAAATCTGAATTCAATTGAAAGTGAATCCACTATGCATATGTTTACTACATATTTAAAGACGGTACTGTTCAAGCACATATCAAACACAGTTGTCATTCACCACTAGCCCTACCTACCAGATTCGACTCCCTTCTATATCATATTGTCTAAAATACAACTCAAACTGAAGGAACTCTTCAGACAGTGAGGAGATGCGGCATGTACTGCAAATGCACGCCTAAAGTGCTCTGCACCAGAATTCCAGGGTGAAATCCAAACAATGCAGTAACACCTGCAGAGCCTCAAAAGAGTTGAATAAAAAGATTGCTTAAAAATGTGAGGAACTTAAGTAGTCTCTGAAGACCTCAGAATTCCTTTGATCGCTTCGGTCCTGTGTCACATAATCAATAAACATAATCAATAAACACTATTGTCCCAGTGCCACTGGCAGCCATCACACTGCCTCTGCCATGTTTCACAGATGATGTGGTATGCTTTGGATCATGAGCTACTCCACACCTTGTCCGTACCTTTTTCTTGCCATCATTGTGGCATAGGTTGATTTTGGTTTCATCTGCCTAAAGAGTGTTTTTCCTGTACTGGCTTTTTAAAGATGTTTTTGTTTTAAGCAAAGCCCAATCTGGCCTTTTCTATTTTTGAGGCTCATGAGCGGTTTGCACCTTGCAGTAAACCCGCTTAATTTACTTTCATGCAGTGTTCTCTTTATGGCACAGTAGAATTGGATATCCATAGGCCTACCTCCTGGTTGTTCACTTGGTTGGCTCTTGTGAAGGGGTTTCTCATGATCATGGAAACGATTCTCTGATCATCCACTTCTGTTGTCTTCTGTGGATGTCCAGGTCTTTTTGCATTGCTGAGTTCACCAGTGTTTTTTTTCTTTCTCAGGATGTACCAAACTGTAGATTTTGTCACTAATAATATTGTATGAATTAAGCAGATGTAGTTTATTCGAGTTGTGGTGCTTGCATTTGAAAAATGTTGCTCTGAACAGACAACGTGCAGTCAAAGGAGCTCTCCATGCAGGTGAAAACAAGGAAAATACATGGTCAGCTGGGTTAAGATCCATGCAGGTGTTTCTGCATGCTGTGTGAAACAAGCCATCCTTAAGCTGTGAAAACATAAAAAACCCATCCAACAGCAAAATCTTCCAAATGCGAGCATCACACCTTAAATCAACTCCACGCCATTTATCTGCTTAATCGATAATGACATTGATCAAAGTTCTTTAAATTTAAGTCAGCCACACTGTAAATGAACAAAAGGATCAAACAGAAATGTCAGCATTGCATAAGTTGCCATTTTGCTCTTGGCTTAGATTACAGTGTGAGCGAAGCCATCTGCTAGCCTACAAGACAGCCAGCAGTAATTTGGTTTTAGAGATCATATGGCAGGCCACTGAGCGTTGAAGTACCAGATTATCTGTGTTTCCTATAATTTGATCCTGAACTTATTCTTTCATGTTGACAAACACTCACCCTAATTGCATGTTCAGTAGGCCTAGGATGAGTGACAGTGCTGGCCAATTAAACAAAAATATACACACTTTATTTCCTCAACTCTCTGGTTTCTGTTCCCAATGAAAGTATGGAGTTCCTGAAAACAATCAAAATTTGAGAAGAAAAAACGCGCACTGGTGTAGTCAAAAAAAGCAAATGGAATTCATCAAACTTCATCTCAGCTTGCAGATTGAAGATGAATGGCAGAATGATGGGGGTTTATTCAAAACATGACTTACACAGTTTCTCACTATTATTAAATGATGTCATCTACAGTAAAAAAAAAAACAAACCCAAAAAGTACCAGTCTTCATTAATGTGATCAAACTATCATCAGCTTGTTTAATGCCCATAATATCACTGTATCGTTTACACTCCCTACAAACACTGGAAATAAAGACCAGCTGGGCAGCTTGGAAACTTAAGGAGGTGGCGAGAAAGACTAGGAGACAGAGGGTAGGCATAGGTGGGTGGATTGGTGAGGCGAGAGGTGGAGTGACAGGCTACTTAGATGTGCTCCTTCACTTTGCATTAGAGTGTACAATATCAGGCACAGGGAGCCAAAGTGAGGCCAGATTTCAGGCAATGGTCAGGCCTGAAGCGATGGATCACTTACCTTAAGAAATCAAAGTTAGTGGCAGAAGATCTGATCTGGAGTGGGGCCCAGCAGTACAGAAAGAAAAGTGTGAAACCTGGAGAAAGAGAGACACTCATTGAGGAAATCCATTACCACTGGAGAAGCCAAGAAGCATGAAAGGAGCTGTCTTGTTAAATTGGCTGCTTGATAAAGCAGGTCTTTGGCTGGGGAGCCACTCACAGTCACCACTAGCGACACCAGACAGAGGAAAGAGAGAGGCCCTTATTGATACAGTGAAATGTTGAGTCACTGCAGTCCACCCTCAGTGCTTCACTAAAAAAAAAAAAAAACTACAAGAGGGAAATGTGTTCTGAACAGGTTTCGCCAGTAATTTTACAGCACCAAAAATGTACATTATATATATTACGTACTTGGTGCCTTATTAATTTTTTGCAGTCAATGCAAAGCTTTAAAACAGAAGTAGCAGTCATTAGTTTTGTATGTTGCATTTTTTTAAAAGAAGTGTTAGTTTATTAGATGCATAGAATCACAAAGAGATACCAAATAATCATGCAGGTGGAGAAAGAACCTGCCCCATGTCACCTGGTAGAAGACGTTTTATGATGGGCTGGTTACCTTTACAAAAATTTCAGTTATCTGTAGTTTTATTTACAAAACCAAAACTAGACTAAGAGAACTTGGAGAAGAAAAGTCTAATATTCCAGCGGTTATGTACAGCAAGAATGGCTAAACAGGCCAGAAGATCCACTGAGCTGGTTGACATTATGTATTGTAACTTTGTATTGACCTTCACAGTGTCTCCTGTTTACATATTTGAGTTTGAAAGATTGGTGTTGGCAATGCCTCTTGTGGACCAAGGTGAGTGGCATCAGGTACGTTCAACCTGCAGTCTATGACCACTGACCCTTTAATCGTCTTGGCTCACTTAAGCTGCTGGTGGATCCCCCAGTAGATTTGTTTTTAATGCGATGTGATTTTTTTTCCCCGCAAAGCCCCCCCCCTTTTTTTATCTTCTTCCTGCTGTGGGGCTGAAACCCCAATGAAGCTGTGTCAAGCCTCAAATCCCCTACATTAGGACAAGCAGGGAAAGACCAACTCTGTAATATCTTAAAGGATATTACATGTAATGAATTGATGAAGGGTTTGTGCATTAGATTTGAAAATACGTTATTAGAATTAGAAGGTAATTTATTTTATGACATTCCTTCTTTTTCCTTGATGGCAGGCAGGCAGATATATTATAATTCAGTTGAATGAAATTCTGTCACACTTGATACTTGATAAACACATGTTACAAACCCTCTCCCCCCAGATTTTTACTGGTCCACCAGTCAAATTCTATTTGCAAATTTAAGTTACATGGGAGTTGAAGCATGCTGTTCTTCCCAGATCCCTGTATGGAGGCAGTGGTGTCATTCCCAGGAGTGCTCTGATTTGTGCTAAGGAACACTGACTTCATTTCTTTTAATTATGACTGTTGAAAAATGTTTATTGTGGAGCACCACACCTGCATTTGAGAGGGGAGCTGAGAATTTAAGGGAAAGGCAGGACAAAAAGAGGTATTGTTGTTGGGTGTAGGTCAGTGCTGCTAGGCTGCTGCTCCCTAGAACATTCCATGGTGTCACATAATACTGTTAGTCAGTTTCCTGTTGGACGTGCCAGCCCAGGAAGATGGCGTGTGCTTGCAAACTCACATTAGTATATGTATTAGTACATATATACATATATATGTATTAGTATGGATACATATACTGTGTATATATATATATACACACATGTATGTATATACACACACACACACACACACACGTGTGTATATATATACACACACACACACACACACACGTGTGTGTGTGTGTGTATATATATATATATATATATATATATATATATATATATATATATACACACACACACACGTGTGTGTGTGCGCGCGCGTGCGTGCGTGCGTGTCTACTTTTTTCTGGCATCTTTGTATCACATTATTCAAATTCTCTCATCTTCTCATGAAGTAAATATTAAATATACTGGTATAGAAGCAGAGAAAAAAAAAAACAGAGATCCAGTGTTTTTTTTTCCCCCTTAACTGTGAATTACCAAAAATGTGTGTTTATGTGTGAGAACAACTTGGAACAAAGTATGATAAGTCTCTTGTGCAGGGAAGTGGGTCTGCACTTTTTATAGGCTTCTCTATAATATGCAGGAATACAGTCATGTGTAAAATGTAGCCAAAGAAATAACTCACCTGCCCTCTACTTGGAATTGTAAAAAAAGGATTGCTCCCTGTAGATGCCACCAATAGAAAGGCCTTGGACATGACTATTTGTACTCCATTATGCTTGGGTCAATAAAGAACAGCATGCTGAAAAGGTTTCAAAATAAAAGATTTTTTGTTATCCCCAAGTTTATGGAACAAATTCACATTTTGCTATTTTAAAAAAAGAAAGAACACATACATATTTGGTATTTATTCCACATAATTTCATGTTATGTCTCAATAAACATTTCTGTTGTTATTCATACTGTTTCAGGTATTTTTTTTTAATAATTCCAACAACATAGAAAAAGCCAGTTTACCTCAATACAGCTGAAGGATTTCAAACAATAAGAATGCCTTCGCCCTGCCACAACAGTAAAAAGAAACATTAATCAACGTATTAAACACAATTCAACATTATATTTCTCTGAAACACAATAATCAATAAACAAATTAGGGGACTCAACAAGGAGCTGCTCTGTTTTAACCTTTTAACCTTTAGCTGTGCATCATCTAGAAACTCATGATTTACACACACACAGACACAAACTCACAATCTGCAATGATATCAGTCAGGGGGAAAACACCCATAAACATTATCCTGGTGAAAGTGTGTAAATTAGATTTTGCTATGGCCAGTTTAGGGCATTGGTGAGCAGTGATTTAAAAGGAGCCTCACACTAGAAAAAAAGCCTGAAATAATAGAACTTGATTCTGTGAAAACTGTGATTCAACACTGTGGTGACTATCAAATAGTTCAGCCGTGGCAGCCAGCTGAAAGTCACTCTCTAGACTTCTGATGACATCATTTAAGCAATTTTCCTTCTTTGGAACAAGCCCTATGGCGGTGAAATGAAAAAACACAAAAATCACAAACAGCCTGTACGCTGGTTAAAGAGTTAGACAATTTCCCACAAGCTTGTGAGTCCAATCCTTTGAATGTGTTCAGACTATTAAGTTAATTGATTTGTCATAAGATTTAATGACTGACCAACATTGGTCAACACTGATAGTGGGATTAAAGCAACTGCACAATTGTTCATTTGTTCTTAATAAACCAATGTGTCACGGTCAGTGAGATCTTGCTGTATGTTGAGAATAGTTCCCAAAAACAGACGCTGAGAGAGGAACTACAAGATAAACAAAAGGCGAGCCTTTATTGGCTGATGGCAGGAGTGACACAAAAGCTAAGGCGAGAACAGGTAAGACAACTAAACTGGAAAACAGACTAAAATAAACTATGAAACTATGAATAAGCTATGAAAACGGTGACAACTATGACAAGACATAACAGACAACCTGACAAGGAAAATAAGACAGAGGACTTAAATACACACAGGATCAGGGGAAGTGGGAACACATGGGGAAACAGCTGACTGAAATAAACATAATGACGCTACAAGGGAAGTGAAACTAAACAAAATGACAAAAGGCACACTAGACTCTTTCAAAATAAAACAGGAAACATGGAGACGTAGATACGACAACACAAACTAGACAAACCTAAAACCCTAAATAAGAATGGCACAAGAACTTAGAATGACAAACCTAACATAAGAAACTCAAAAAATACAGAATAAAACTCAAATCAGAGATCCAACCCTGTGACACTATGACTACTGACACGGTGAAAACAGTTTTATTAGTTTTACCAAACCAGTATGCTGGCAAGGCCACGGATCCATGTTGAGTTAAACCAATGCTAGACTCAGGCGGACAAATTGATCTCTGAGGGAAACTGAATGTCCACCCCCTCGGACATTGTTTGGAGTGGACGTAATATCAGGTGGAGCTTGAGATTAGAAACTCTTTGAAACTCTTCTTAGATTGGTTCTCCTGGCAGCAAATCACCTTTGATTTTGGGAACAGATTTATACACAGTTTTTCTTTTCCTTTTTTTGTGGGAGGAACTTGTGCACTTGTGCTTGGTGCACTGGTAAAAAAAAAGAAAAAAAAAGATTAGCAAGTAAGTGGAGTGAATATTGCGATCCTTTAGCATGCTCTTACTACTTTTTGAGAGGCGTCACTTGAGCTGAGAAAGACATATGCACATATGTAGCTATCTGCAGCCCATATTAAGGGCCAGATGTGGTGATATTCCCTGCCCTCGAGCGATGATGAAAATAAGAGAAATTACACAACGCTACACTATCGCACAAACAGCAGGAATAGAAAATAAACTCACTTTACCCCCTTTACCACTGTATCCAGCTGGTCCTCTATTCTTCTATTTGCTTTGAAAGATTGGAGCACAAATTCCTCTGTGGCCTACCGAGCAATATGCTAGAGAAAGAATAAATATCAATTAAAAGAATGTTTTTGTACTTTTCGATTTGCCTGTTCCCAGGTCCTTGAGGTGCTGGGCCATGAAAAAAAAATGACAGGAATGAGCTCTTACAATAAAATAAAAATGAAAGATACACTTGCCAGTTTTATTTTACAGTTCTGTCGCAGTGAGAGACAAATTGCTTTTTATAAATATATATTTAATTTACAATCCATCCTTATTGGTCATTTATCTGGTGATGAAAGTAAAATTCTTCCACAGTCTTGTGTTCATGTTGCATGTAAACCTTACACCTGCAGAGCCAGCAGCTCCATATTTTCTGATGGTCCACGTAACGGTTCAGCTAATATGTGAAGCACTTCACCGGGGACACGAGAGTGCCAAGTCTGATATGCATCCGTTCAACCCTCACAAAAGAGCAGACCACTCGCTTTACACGTTCCTGCGTTGCTTGATTAATTGCAAATCACAACATTGTCCCCAAGCGTGCCGCGGGTAAACAGGGGAGCAACAAGTAACAAACATTTATTTTCTTGTGCGTCTGCTTAAGAATTTAATTAGCCTTTTTTTTTTAACCTGTGAACCCAGAGCCTCACCCCTGCTGTAGACGCAGAATTCATTAAGCTGTTTTCTGCCCTTGGATTTTCACACCACAGCTTTGAACATCTGCACCCTGTCATGTATCATCCCATTCATTTCTACTTAATTTGATCCTAATAAGTGCCTACATGAGGAGCCAGATGTTGCTGCTACGACTGTGGCACTGAAAGTTTTGTTTGAGGGGAGTTGTGATCTGTGCCTGGTGGGTAGGGAGGTGCATCCAGGGCAGGCATAGGCTGTTTGAAATCACTCATTAATATGTAGAATAGTTTTGTGATTTCTTGTTTTCAAGATATTAGTTTTTACTTGTCAGTGCACACAGAAATCCATCAACATTTGACAAGGTCCCTCAGGGTAAGCCTGAGAATTCGCTTTTCATTTTCATTAATTCCAAAAGACCTGTTTACAAGAAAAATCATCAAACACACATTTGTACATTTTCAGCCAAGTAAGACCCACTTAAAACACACACACACACACACACACAAGTTGTGTGCTCCCTTTCAGAGCAAAAGTTTAAAATAATGGAATATAATTTCTTTTTCAGATGCTGCAGTGTTATCACGGGGGGATTCAACGTGTGTGAGATGATGCTCTGTGGGCAGGATGCTGAGAGTAGGTCTGATTATGTTCTGTGGATGGAGAACCCGTGTAAACTTGACTGCAAATCAGCACCATATGCCAGCTCCTGGCCTCTCATTCTCATCTTGTCAGTTCAAGTGGGTCCTAGACATGGCTCCTGACATGCCCTGGATTCAACCACAGCAACTAGCAGCCTGGCATGTGTTAATGAGAGAAGTGGTGGATGCCGAAGAGTCTCATGTACCCCAGAGATGCACAGGAGGACGGGCAGAAAAGCCAAAGGCTGAGCCATATGACCCTGTTGAGAGTGCCTCTTTACCTGTAGAGGGAGCGGTAGCAGTGGGGCTGCCTGCACGCACTTGGGATGGTGTTGTATGTGTGTCAGATAACCACGGTTATTGGAGAACATGATTTATTTACTGGTTAAGCCTGTGCCAGCTGATAATCAGAAGTCTGGTTTCTCCAGACACATCACTTTACTGTGGGTAACCCTGAAAATTAGATCTGTTTCTTTTTGCAAAGTTTGTTAAAACAAATTGTTCACTTCATTTCTGAGTACATGGTGGCCTCTCGAATGTCATGTCACTTCTTTTGCCGTAACCTGAAGCCACAGCTTATGGTAAACACGAAAGGGTCAAACAGACACTGACACGCAGCAGAGGTGCACTACCATCAGCTGAGCATCAAATTGGGTCAATCTAAATAACTCGCTTGATTATAATTTCTATGACCTTAGGCTTCATTGAGGTCAAATGTGTCGTATTGCCGTGGATCTTTATTACACTGGAGTGGGATGCTCGAGGGGGGATGGAGCTGAGTGAGGCGAGTCATTCTATCAAAGCAAGCATCTGCTCTTATTTAACCCCAGGCCACAAAATACACTGAGGGTAATCAGAGTGACCACTGTGCTTTACTTATCACCTTTGCAATGAAGGAGAACAAATCACCGTCACACATGCAGGCAGCGGGTCCTTCCACAGACAGGCAAAATATTGTTACAAATACACTATCATCACTCAGCGGTACTCCAACAAAGCAATAAAATGGCAACAGCGTGATCTAAGAAGCCCTAACTGATAGCTGTGATAGAGCCTTCAGTCTGCTCGGAAAGCTGTTTGTACTGAGTCCCAGACTGGGGCTGCCGCTGCTTCTCTCATGCACTGTTGTCATTCAAAGTGACTGCAGCTTAGTGTATCTGTCGGCTGACTGGTTTCTCATTGTTTTACATGCTTGCAGACTATGCCTGTGAGAGAGAGAGTGCAGGCCCCTCAGGCAAACATCATGTCAGGCAGCTTTGTTCTACAGGATGCTGGGACTCCCTCGCCTGCTGCCTGGCTCCTCTGCTAACTGGGGAAGTCGAGGAGATTAAATGTAACATCCTGAATCTCATACTTCCTAATGCTTTGTGACATCCACACTCTGCCGAGACTGTAGCTGTGCCTACACAAAGGAACAGTGACAAAACAAACAGTGCCTTGAAAGAGATTCTATGTCACAAGACATGTGTACATCATTTGCACTGATGTCGCCTGACAGAAGTGGGAATTTCCACAATGCTACCTTTAATAAATGATGGAAAATTCTTTGAGTGGCATTTGTGACTCAAACTAAAGCGCCATGTTAAGATTATCAATGTGTAATTCATCAATAATACATGTTTTCAGACCAGGGTTTTGCTTAAAGTTTTAAAATAGACAATTCAGTTCAAAAAGCTGCACTTATGGGATACATTGTCTTGTTTTAACATGACCTGCAATGAGATATTAATGAAGCGCTGATACTTTGCATGAATGATTGAAGATAAGCCCACCATCCCAAGTCGGTCCAGTCAATCTGTGACACTGGAGAGTGTGCCACATGAGAGGCTACCCAAAATACAGCTTTCTTGGAGGCTGCAGTTACAGATTTCAGTTAGCAAGTAATTAAAATGAAGAATAATGTGCCAAAAAAAACCCCAAACCTCAAAAATCTGAAACTAAAACAAAGATGATAGAGACGTGTGTAGGAGATATAGTATATTTCATGGTGACAGAGAAGCAGAGAAGAAGAGATGACAGTCAGATGCGGAAAATATAACTGTCTGAAATGGTCATTATTATTTCATATGCATGCCTTTTCTTTGCTTGAAAAATTTAAGCTTCAGTGGCTGCACCAACATTGCACATGTCAAAGGAAAGCTCAGGGACCGCAGATGATTTAAGTGGGAGAGGAGAGCATATGCAAAAACCACATGTGTAACAGCCATCAGTAAACAGTGAATATGTGGTAAACTTGGCAGAACAGTGACATTTTTAGAGTACAGCGAGTGTGTTAAATTAAAAAAAAAAAAAAAGTCTCAGCTAACTTTTTCCTTCCCCTTATATCAAGTTGAGGACAGGCCAAAGTGTGTGTTAGGTTCAGAATGTAATGAACCATCACAACATGCTACTGCAACTTCACAATGTTCTTTTTTCCCTTATGGGATTAGATTTTATTTATTGTCTTATGAAAACTTTGAAATTCAAAATAAATCACTGGCCATGGCGAAGCAAAAGAAAACAAATGTTAATGTGGCTCCACGCAAACTTTGGTTCATTCACTGTGAGCCTATTGACTGACCTTTTTCCTCACTTACAGTCCTGAGATTAAGCTTTTTCTTTTTTTTTTTTCAATAATTGGGTTACTAGTTTAAAACACATATGTGTTATCCCTTATGACAGAATAAGATTCTCCCAAAGAGAGAATTTCAACAAGCATTTAAATTTCAGTCTTGTGTTTTGAAACCCCACCGCCTAATTACACATGTTTAGTAGTGGGCCAGCAATGCAGCATCATTCGGTCAATAACCAATAAACAAATTTGCGTATATTGCTGTATTCTTTAGTCATTAGTTCACAGGCCATCTGTATATAGAAATAAACAAGAAACCTTCTTCTTGCCTGTGTAGGATTCTAACAGTGGTGGTGCCTTTGATCTGCGGTCCTTGATCTATTGGGCTCATGGTGTCATATCACCCTGTGATGTGGTGGATTAATTAGGTGGAACGGGTATTTATCCCTTAAAATCATAATACTAATTTACCCAATGCAATGTGGTATCTCTGTGGGTGGCAGCAGTGGGTCCAACTTCTATTAAAAACGCTTAGCCTTCACATCATCTGATGAGCTCCAGCACTGAATGGATCACAAGTCAGAGGAGGCATTCAGCACGCAGAGATGCCAATTATTAAATAGAATCAATTATATCAATATCAACAACAATGTTTCGCTGCTTGTTTCAGAAGTGCCACAGGCATGTTTTTTGCGTTTTCTGATTTTGTGGCAGAAATGCGTCTCTTCTTTTTTTTTTTTTTAACTAACCAAAGAAAGGAAAAAAAAAGAAAAAGAAGAGAAAAAAACACACATTTGACTTTTTCTGTCAGATTTCCAGAAATTTTGCCACAGAATGGCAGAATGACTGAATACATGGATGGAAGCTGGAAGAAGAGGGAGGCGATAAAAGAGAAATGGCAGTAACTACCAGTCTATCTGTCGTTAGTGAATCACAAATGTAAAATAATACATGTGTAATGAAATTGCCACCATAAAACGGTAGCAAGGCAAAGGGGAGAGAGGGTGGCTAAAGAGAGGATGGATAAGGGTGGGAAAGAGAGAGAAAGAGGAGAGAGGGTCTGCAAATAAGACCTGCCAAACCTTACAATAAAATCTTTCCTTGGTTCTTTGTGTCCAAACCAAAGATAGTGTACATTGTCCATCCCTGTGTACAATTCTGCAGTGTAGGGCCCCTGGTTCCTCAGACTGAATGCAGCCTGTTCTTGTGCTCTGGTCTGTGAATGCTATCTCAGAGCAGCAGTGCCCAGAATGCTGCCTATTCCCACACCCAACAAACACCACCAGGGGATAAGAAACGCACAATTGATAGAAAGTGTATTCTTTTCCATAGGTTCCCACCATCATGTCGCTAACTGTTTCCGGTACCTTATCAAAGAACAAATGCCTTTGAAAGCGGGGAAACAAAGCCCTAGGCTGCATTGTTGCCTTCTTTTTGACAGGAATAATCTGCCTTTCCCATCACCCGACAAAGTAACCTCTACCTAACATTCTTGCAAACAGGGGCACGCTTGCCGTGAGCATTTTGTTGTCTGTTAGACACAGAATTGTCTGAAAATGGGACACAACATCCTCCAGTTCAACCATCTCTAAACTTAAACTTGTGGCTTTTTAAAAGCTTTTCAGTGCCCAACACACTAATACACTGTGGAAAAATCTCAAGTATGCACTGTGGAGAATCAAATCACTTCTTCATAAAAAAAAAAAGAAGAAAATAATAAAAAGTAAAGGCCTTAAAGATGTTTTACTTTATTTAATGACCTTGGTATTGAGAATCCCTTTTTTCCACATTAACAGTGAACAGTACACTGCCCTGTTCTGAGTTAGCCCCACAGTAGAGTACCACCTACTGGCTGTCTGTGGTACTGCATGCAGAACCTACAGCCTCAACAGCTGGATACAATCACATCTCATCTGCTCTTCCACCTTAAATAATATCATCGTAAGGCATACGTGTGACCGACCACATCACCCGTACAGTTTCACAACCACAGATGCAGAAGAAATGCCTTCAAAGATCTCACGCTGACTAACGTACGGCACAGAGTTAACTTAACGTGAGACAATTATTTCTAACTATGTTAATAGTTTTTGCTTGCAGTTGAGTATGTGTGGTTGAACTGGCATTTGATCTCTCAAGTGAAGTTGCAATACAAAGCACAAAAAGTGTGTAGTTATGTTAAACATACAAGGAAGTTAATTGAGACATTTATAAGTGTGATTTTTTTTGTAACAAAAAATAACACTGACATATCCAAGATGCAAGTAAAATAAAGACAAAAAATTATACTTACTATTATATTTTATTTACTGAGGGAACTCATGTTTATTTAAACGGAAATAATGACACAGTATGTTGCTGTAATCCTATATGAGTACATCAGACTGTTCTCCCTGAAATTCCATTAATTATTGTTTATTATATCAAGATATCCCTGAGCTCAATCACTGCCATAAAGAAGTGATTTTGCTATGTAAAGCTGTAAAGCCCGTTTTCACCTTCACCCATTTTGCTGAATATGGAACACATTCTAATAACACTTGTGTTGTCTGTCTGTTGAACTGAGGTGACAACCTGTTTCCAAAGCCAGGAGGGAGATGTCATCTTCTCTAAAAGATGAATAGATCAGTAGAAGTGTCACCATCCTTCCTGGCTTATGACATACAGACCAATGATAATTACTCACTAGATGACAGCCACTGTAAGAAAAAAAAAAAAGAAGGGGGGGGGGGCCTTGTCTGGTGATTTTCTGAACCAAATGGATTGCAAATCAGATGAGAAATGAAGCATCACTACTACTAATCAATTATATTATCACTCATATTTCACTTTATTCCACCCTCCCGCTCATTTCTGAAAAGCTAATGAAGCAAACAAAAAACAAAATCTGCACTTAAAACCTGGTAGAAATGTCCCACCGTCTCACTTCTCACACCCTGCAACTGACAAAGCTATCACAATGTGCAATGTTTCGGGGGAATGCTGTGAAATTTGTTTACTGACTGAACGAGTGATACAAGCAGAAAGAGCCTGAATGACGAATGTTTTGCAAAGAAAAAGAAAGCTTCAAAACGCTGTTCAAAGGGTGAAATGATCAAAAACATCTCTCAAATTTGGCTTAGCAAGTTTTCAGAATGTTAAAATCTTTGTTCTTTGCGGTTAATAAATTTCAACACAGCACAGTAAACATCAGCCAAGGATCTCACTCTGGGTCACGGTCGCAGAAATTTCTCTTTCTGAGCACTGTCTGTATAGGATTTGTTGATTTTTAAAAGGAGGGCAGTAAAAAAAAACACATTGACACTCTGCCATTGTGCCGGTGTACTGTTTTTGCTATCCAGTGAGCCTCGGTGTGGGCTGCTCTGCATCCTTACTGCCCGAAGGCTGTTTTCCTAATCATATTAATGAGGGAGCGATCCTCTAACCTGGGCTGCAGAGCCGCCGCCTATGCTCAAGGAGCAGTCCTATTTACACTGTACCTATACTAATCTGACAGCCTTGATCAAGGAACAGAAAATAAAACCCCTAAGGCCTCTATTGATCAACCTTGAGTCTTACTCTAACGCTGTTGTGAGGGGCTGGTTAGCTATTACAAATGTTAGTGTGTTCAATGAATTATTTCATCAGAAAAAGCAAGCTGCATTAAGTATTTATTTTTGAAGCAAGCTATTTCAAAGGGGTGTCCATACTATATCACCCCTGTTGAGATCAGGGTCCAACAGTGCAGCCTATTCTTTGTGCATGCGTCTGAGATAGTGGAATCACAGTTAAGGAGGATGTCAATAGCAGGAAGCATCTACCAGTCTTTCAGGCTTTGAGCTGGGATCCTCAAAAGAGTGGCATCGGTCCTCGGACAGCACAATCATAATTGCAATCTCTGGAAAATCAACAGGCTTTCATTATTTATGTCATTCCGAAAAAAAAACAAAAAAAAAACAAAAAAACAAGCAGTGGCAAGAATCTGGTGTTTTAGTTAAAAATCATCTGTAGGCTCAAGGCTCAAGGGCACCAGCAGTCTCAATCTAAGAGGCAACAAACTTTTATTTATAACCTCCTAGCTCATTAATGTGAACCTGCAAATGGCAGAAGAACAAAGTCGAAAACAACACGGCGAGAGAGATAAAGGAACAAAATACAATAAAGTGTAGAGCGTATTTGTTGTAAATAATCAGTAATATAATTACCCGCGGAGACCTGCCTTCTCACTGATTTCCTAAATGTTTACTAATGGACTCTCTCTCTTAGCCATTCTATTACAGAGAATTGTTGAGTGTTGCCCTGGAGGCTTATATCTCTCCCAGGGCCATGGGCCTGGTTAATGGATGACCCACTTGTTAGCTAATTGCAGTGGTGTCCCTGAACACAAAGGAAATGTTAAATTATGTTATGCGGCTGTTAGATAATGAGCTGGAGCAGGCACAGCACTTTCCGCCCTGCTCTGAGTACAGTCTATACATACACCACAGTCTTACTGTTCTTAACACCTTAGAAAGGGAACAAAATTTTGCCCCCATGGTTTTTACACCTTGGAGTGTGTTTTGAAGGAGGTTACAGACGTATGTCTAATATTAGCTTTTTGTTGTTTTTTTTTCCTGCTTGCTTGTGCACATTTATCTTCTGGATTTTTTCCTATTCTTTATTTGAAACCAAGGATGAATTTTAAAAACACCAATCACAGTAATATCCAAACAGGAGTGTCTGTACCGATTCTCTTCCAGAATCCAGGACACATGCCAAGATGTGAATTATCAGTGGTCTGCGCTCTGCAGCTAGCAGATATATATGTTGACCTCGTAAACAAGCAAGGTCACAAAAATGTTAAAAAAGGGCCCATCCCACTCCCCTAATATCTGTCTTCTCTGTTGAAACTACTCTCAGGCAGCAAAGCAGTAGAACCTCACAACTCATGGATTTGAAGGACCAAAGTGCAACATAAACAGATTTTAAATACAGGGGAAAATAACAAATGAATTGCTATGCAAGAAGAAATGTAATTATTTCAAAGATTCTCCCAATTATTTTCTTTATTTAAAAACAAATGACATATTTTTGTCATATACTTCAATTATTCTGTGCCAAGTTTGTGTCGTCTGTGAATCAAAAGGCATTTTAAAACTTTAGCAGGAGAAAGATAAAAATGCATATTTAAGTGGACGTGACTCAATTAGCGAGCCTTGTGAGGGTATATTTAAGAATCCTATAGTACAGCCCCCTCACCTCTTGGACCTGAAGCCAGGAGCGAAAAGGCCAGCCTGGCCAAAGAGTCTCTTTCACCCGCCTCTGAGGATTTGTTTTCACTGGAGGACATGCTGGAACAGAGTGCCATGTTTGAATTCTACTGGCACTTTTTTCAAATAGTACCCATAGCCAATTGGAAAGACCTGGCTGAAGATTTTATTTAATATTTAAAGTCTTAGGGCAAAAATCTCTGGCAGCACGGGATAAACAGCCAGGACTGTGCTGTGTATGAAATGAAATAAATAACTAAACCTAGCTTTCCTTAGATATCTTACAATTGAGACCTACTCAAATCCCAGAAATTACATTTTTCAAGCCCTTTTCATGCTCATGGTTTTGTTACGGCTTTATCATCAGTATCAGCCGCCTGTGTTTATTCAACCCTCAATTACCAAAGGCTCAGCCGGCAGGCCTTTAATTGATTACTTTAATTGATTGGTTGGGGGGTAACCATGGCTGAAAAGCAGTTTATCTTAATCAGTTGAGAGGAAATTTAGAGAGGGGCTTGATTTCCTCCAGCTGATCACCCCTATGTGGCATGGAAGTGCAGAGTGGGAGGAGGTGTGTGAACATTTCTAGCTACACATCTAACACCACGGAAGAGATAAAAATTTACCAAATGCATAAATGATGACAGAATCATAGTATTTGGTCCCTTTTGCTAGCTGTTCAAGCACAATCCTCTGCATTTATTTTACAATTTCTTCCCTCTGTGCAAACTGAGAGCAGCAGACGGTCATACTTGGGTGATTTATCCTTTGGCATTCAACAAGGGTGGTCCGATGGGAAAAAATAAATAAACATTTCCCACAGAAATCTACTTCAGAAAATGCATTAACACGGTTTAGTGAAAACGAGAAGGTGATATTGTGCAACCTGAAAAAAGGAAATCTGTAACTGATTACTCTTTTTAATTGCTATTAAAATGTTCTCATCATGTATGCTTTTCAGCAGAGCATAAATGCAAACTAAATCACAATTGCCAAGCTATGTTTGAAATGCTTATCATTTTGATTTAATATGAAGACAACTGTATAAAATCAATATCCCCGACAGTAGAGACACTTAACTGAGACAGACTTAAAAAAATAAATCACATTTCAGACCTTTCTGATGTTTGAGGAGTACAATGTTAGCGATATTTCTGCTGATGCGTTAAAGCGTGCCTGCAAGTAGTTAACAGTGTCCCCAAGTCCATTTATGCACAAATGTGGGAGTGAAAAAATGTCAAACTCGTTTTAGAAAAGGCTCAGCGTTGAACCCGCACAGAGTTTTATGTACCTGGCACATGGTCTTTCATGTTCTAAGCAGTTGGACAAGATGTCTGATCCATCTCACAAACAGATTGCTGATCATAATTACACCTATTTTTTTTCTACTGTGACTAAACAGTAAAAAAGACCTGGGGAATATCCTGAAAACCCAACAACCTGTTAGTGTCAACATGTTGCTGTTGACAAGATTAGAGTTGTGAAACAGCAGGTGGTTAACTGGATTTTTTCCTGTGGATGTTAACGGGTTAGGGTTTTTTTTTTTTTTTTGGTTTTTTTATCGCTTCAGAACAGTTAAGAGGAGAAGAAGTGATAAGCACTATGGTTTCTTCACAGTGCTCCGCAGCCAAGAGCAAAGATCTTTGTGTATATGAAAACACACCCCCTTACCCCGAAAAAAAAAGTATTTGCTGCCTCACTGACCCTACGTCCTGTATGTGAAATTGTACGTGATTTACTTAGTTTTTTAAGTTGTCAAAAAACCCCAAAAAACTACAAGTTCACTTTTTACCAGACACAGGAAACTTTTCACAGAGCTACACCTGCTGCATGAAGTACATGAACAGCGCCGAAGCAGAACTTCCTGGGTCTCACTGTGTACTCCAGGGAAGGCCTGATAGAAACGTGTTAGCGATGGTCAGCGGTGGTATGGTTGGCTGGGTAAGGATTTTCTGACTCAAGGAGAATATAAACATTATCTAAAGAATAAAAGCCTTTATTGATCTGCAGCATTAGTGTACGATCAATTTCTATTGGGAATAATTTAGATAAAGAGATTACAGGAAGACAATTCAGAAAATGAATATAATGCTATTCTGCAGCACATATGATCCCTAATGGGCACGATTTATTGCACTCAGGAAATGTGTACTTAAATTTAACCCTTGTTGCTCATGTATTTATCTGGGGAGCTATTTACAGCTTCAACTTGTCTAAAATTATGACAACACTGACCTTTGCTATGTATGACCACTTTGACCTGTCTGGCTTCATTCATGTTGGCTTACTGTTTGCCCTTGGCCTGGAGGTAATTGGTCTCCGCCTGGCACTAACAGCAGCTGGATAGGAATGCTTTTTGCCTGTCTTTTCAGAATATAATGACAAGAGGCCAGTATGACCTTGTCTGGGTGGGAACAACCTCCCTGCTTCTGAGAGAGGCCACTCCGCCAGGCTCCCACTAGGCTCTGGTGTGTGTCAGCATCAGAAGATCCAGCACTGAAGTGCCACAGTGGGCCAGCCAAGCACAACCAAGACTATGATGAGCAATCTTTCCCATGGCCCACAGTCATTTATTTCAAGATCCTGGTCTTCACTTGACATGCACCAACAGAAGTCAAGTTTAAATAAAGACTCAAGTGACTGATTTTGGAAAGAGATAAAGATTTGACTTTGACTGACCAAAATAAATGATGTAAATATCTGATAATATACAGACAGTCTTCACATGTTTTGAGCATCCGGTGTGACATTTTCAAACGGTTTATTTTGACTGATCAATAGTCTAAAACCGAAAGAATCCATCTATCACTTTAAATGACTGACACGGATACTCTGCCAGCTAAGATGTCTTGCAATGTAAAACGCTCATTGCGTGAGCACAAATTCTAGGTTTTAAACCAAGATCAAAATCCACAATGGCTTATTCCGCATTTAATTTCAATTCAGACAGAATAAAGTGTAGAATTTGTTGCATTTAAGAAACTCGTCATTCATTTAGCATTCTTATCCTCTTACAGGATAACAAACAAATAAGTGACTCTGAAACAAAAGTATGTCCAGTGCAGCTCAGTTATGTTGCTAAGTTTGACCACTTGGCTGGATTATAAGCTTAGTGTAAGAGCTCAGCCTCAGGGTTTTTGTTGGAGTTATCAAAGCCTCCCTAAGCTCTGCAAGCATGTTTTTAAAACTGTGTGTGCGCGCACGTGTGATATGTATATATCTTCGTATCATCCACGGATGTATATACTTGTCCACTTATTGCAGGATTGTTCATTTTAAATGTAAATCAGAG
This sequence comes from Pelvicachromis taeniatus, assembly GCA_015108175.1. Classification (NCBI taxonomy): domain Eukaryota; kingdom Metazoa; phylum Chordata; class Actinopteri; order Cichliformes; family Cichlidae; genus Pelvicachromis; species Pelvicachromis taeniatus. The sequence continues at coordinate 96,591 of VURO01012354.1, forward strand.
GTGTGGTAATGCGCACGCACGCACACAAAAAAGTACCAGTATGATAGAAAGACAGAAATATGGTGGGACGCACATACAAACACTTTCCCTGTTATTCTCCCTTCTCTACCTCATTCCATTCTGTCACTCCATCTCGCTGCCATCGCTGCGATACTCTTCCCAGATAAATGTTTCATGAGGCAGTCCCCATATCCTCTCCTGAAATAACGTCTTCTAGATATGTCCAAGAGATTATATGACACATCAGTCAGTCACATTTACCTCAGACTGCACATCGCACGCACATCTCTTGGTCTAACACAAGCGCATCTTCAACAGAACTAAGATACGAGGGGGGGGGCAGGGTAGAAGCATATTTTATTACCCAAAACTGACTGTCAAATAGTGTCTGCAGTCAAAGAATTATCAAAGGGTTTATCCTTTTTAGATGTGAAAGTCTAAAGTGGGTCACACACTACATTCACTGTAATATCACAGTAAATATTCACAAGCTTATCATTATTTAATCATCCCCTAATGGAAAAGATCCCCACCCCAAATATAGACCCACCTCCAAACTTAATCATTTTCAAATATGTTAACAGCTGTAGCTGTAAACTTCATATTATCAGTCTGCTTGTTCTGTCTTTCACCTCGGCAGTTGTACACAGGGAGGTGGAGGCCTGGTTTTAATTTACCTAATCCCGTACCTGCTCAAGAAAGAACTAATTAACATATCAGGGAAAATCTATTGTAAAAGCAAATGCACTAACAAATCTGAATGGCAAAAAGCAAATTAGAATACCACAAAAGCGAACGACACTGCTAATACGTACATTTGTACAAAATGCAGTTAAACGGCAGTTTTGACAATGACAGTGAACTGATTTCTGTTACATCTTTATATTTGCATATGAAATTACGTTTAGTCCTTGCGACTGCATTTTGGCATGCTGTTTATCACGCCTGCTTTTCTGCACCGCTTATTGATTTACACTCGGGGCTAAATAAAGCAGCTGTCTAGTCTCATGTTATCAATAGCATTTTGAATTCCCTGCTTATTCCCGTGTTTTCTTATGATCCCTGCATTGTATGCTATATCACCTTGACAGAACAAAGAGCTGTGTTTGCTTGTGTTTAAAGCCAGGGCATGGCACCCATGTACTGCCATAATATATGCTTGCATAAAGATGAGATGTGTTAACCACACGGACACTGGCTCTTTGTTAAGAGTCCTGCTGATTAAGATTTAGTAGTAAATTAAACTGGTCATATATCATATAGCAATGGCTGTTGCCAAAAGTTGGAGTTGAGAAGACTGTTGCTTCTGCAGCTTCAAGGGACGCATGCAAATAAACCTCTTTTTGTTGTCCACTTCGCTGGAAGAACACAAGACTAATCAATACTCTGCAGCACACAATTATAAGATTTGTCTGCAAATCAAATGATATGCTGAAAGCAGACTTTTAACAAAATCTATCAGGACCTCACAGTGAAATCTGGCTTTTATCATCAACAGGTACACAGGTTTTCTTGAAGCTCGCGTTTTCCAAAAGGTATTATACACTATTCTTTATTCTTTTCAATACACAGGTCTTTTTACTATACAGGTTTCTCCATGGTATTCTATTTTCAAGTCCAGTTCTTAAATTTTAATGCAATGTAACTTCATTGCATTCAGAGTGAGATCAAAGTGTTCTGGTTCTCTGTTTGATGTATCCTCTATTTGAAGTTTTTCCAAAGACAGATAGTGTAAAACAAAAGTTTACATATTCTTGCTTTTGTGGGAGCAACTTCTGCTGCACAATATATTGATCACACTTTGGGAAAAGAAGAAAAAAAAAAAGAAAGTAGAAAGACTTGGGTTTTTGTTTGAATCGTGTTGTTGCATTGTCAATACAAGGCCAGCAGCCTATTCTTGGCTGAAAGAGCTGAAGTAACCCAGGAAAAATAAGACTGAAAGGCCAGTCAGGTTTGTATGGCATCAATCTAAAAACAGTTGATGGGCCACATGTGAATACGTGTCCAACCCTATCCTGGCAGACAACCACACTTCACAGAATCTATCACCCACTGACAGTGATTGGCACATAGAAGTAGCAGTGTTCTGCAATGCTGAAAGGCTAGTCCCCAAAACACAAGAGGTGTGATTAGGAGCTGTCAAACAAACATGAGGTAGTTTACAATGACATCACTCACAGCGGGGAAAGACTGCTGATGTGTATTCGTTGAGAACCAGGAGCCACTGAGAGGTAGCCCTTCAGAAAGCACCGTATGTTTATATGCAAGCACATGTGTATGGTGTTCTGTGTAACAAGGTTGCGCAATTACTGTGATTTCTCTGAGTGGGTGTTTCTCAGGTTTGTGCTGCATGAGAGCTGACTGTTTCCAGTTGCACAAAAGTTATACTTTTGTTTTCTGTCAAACTGTCAAAGGGCAGCAGTAAATGCAACCAGAAGAGATCTACAGCACTACACATTTTGACAGCACAAC
>VURO01012358.1:3050-20472 GCA_015108175.1 Pelvicachromis taeniatus
AGGTAAAAAAAGGGGGAGGGGGGGGGGGGGGGGAAATGCAGCAGAGGGAACTGATGAATGAATCACAAGTGTGTGAGGTTTATTTTGACTTGAGCATTTGCAACTGAACAATTACAAAATGCAATCTTTAGTTTTTACAAAAGTAAGATTTAAAATAAGTCGAGCCAACAATGCCCTTAAAAAAAAACAAAAATAAAAAATACATCCTCAATAAACATAAAGCAGTAATTTTGAATAAAATGCAACTCAGATATATGAAATCAAAGATTTATTTATTTTATTTTATTTATTAAACTATCAGTTTCATTTGACCAAATGCCAATAAAATTACCAAATGAAGCTTACCGATAAGTTCAGCATGGACGATCTGTAATCACTCATCTGCCTGCTTTCCTGGGTGTTCGGCTGCTTTTCTGTTCTTTACATTACTGCCACCTTCCCTTGTGGTCCCTCTCAATACTGACATCCTTACTCTACTCCAATCATCTTCTCGCTCACCTTTTTTGAGCCAATCAGCCTCTGCTTTGCGTGGTTTAAATCTGCCAGTCTTTCACACTTTCTTTCTACTGAGTGATCCAACTGACCTCCTCCCCATCTCCACCTCAGATGCCTCAGACAGAGCTCTATTCAAGTCTAAGTCCTCATCTTCACCAACACCAGTGTCTAGACTCTGGGCGGGGGGGGGTCTTTTTCTAAATCCAATCAGTGCAGGGATTCTGTTCTGCTATGGGGGGTTGTCCAAATACATTCATTTCTCTATCTCAATAAATCATGTTCACTTTTTTCAAGCGGTCTCTCCTTATTGAATTAACACTGTGTTTGTATAACAAGATTACATGAAAAATATACATGTATTCAAATAATTTTTTTTTGTGTAAACTATGAAATCTAATAATTTGTAGAGAAAACAAAACAAAAGAGAATCCTGTTTGTCAGGTAGGCCCATGTGCATCTTTTTCTCATATACTGCATCTTTGCAGGCCTCTAAAATCTGGATTTGACCAATAACCAGTTGCTGTGCCACACAGGTCTCCTGGGGTGTAAACTCATCTACAGTATAGTGTATAAGCAATTTTACCTGCAGTCAGCTCTGACAGAAGAGCCACCAGTCATTTCTTTATATTTTGCTTCCACTGAGCCAGACTTTCTTGTAATTTAAAAAAAAATGGTCTTGAGCAATAGTTCTTCAGACTGAATAGCTCTTCCGACTTAAAAACACCTATGAATCACCATCAATCACAAAAAGGCACCTAAATTAAGGGATTTTAAATTGTATCTACAAGTACTTTGTTACTAGGGGCCTCTCGCTAAAATCACAAAACGAATAGCTGTTTGTGCTCCTATAGCTATTAGCTGAAAACGTGGCATGTCGCAGTGTGTTCTTTAAATTGGAAGGTTAGCTGTCATGAAGCAATTTTTAAGAAAAGGAACCTGGACATAAGGCTGAGGTACTCCAACGTACACAAGAACTGGGCTGAATCAGTGAAAACATTTCCTATGGAGCGATGAATCCAAATATAAATTTTGGTTGAAATCGACATCAATGAATACACAGGAGGTCAGGGGCGATATACAAGAGGGTGTGTTTACAGCCATCTGTAAAACACGGTGGTCATGGATTGTGACTGGATTTCAACCAGTGCTGTTGGAGATCTTGTGAAAAGTGATACAATAATGAACTCAGAAAGTACCATCAGATTTTGAACCACCCTGCAATACCATCTGGAAAGTATCTGATTGACAACAGCAGCCAACATTCGATGTCCTTCACGAAGCCTGGAGAACTATTTCTAAAGACTGCTTCCAGAAACTTCAAGAAAGGCAATCCAAGAGAGTTCAATGTGTCTTGAAGAATAAAGGTGATATTACCAAATACTCATTTTCTGGTTCATCGGGATTGTAGATGCTGTGTTTTTTTCTTTATATACTCTGCTTTTATGTATGTTTGTAGATGGTTTTAATAAATAACTAGCTGTTTCTCATTTTCCCAGCAAAATGTAAAGAAGAGAGGGGTAGCTCCAGACTTTTGTACAACTCTATTTGGTTTTTTTTTCCTGTTTCATTGGTCTCTCTGCCCTTAGATATCCCATCATACCGATTAATAATGCAGGCATGTCTTGACCTCTATCCACCTCCAGACCAGCACTTGACCTTGCCTCTGGTTATATTGCTTCATCTAACCAAAAACTAAAAAGTTTTATCTATAGAAGGACACAAGAACTGAAAAAGTATCAATACTTCTTGAGATGTCATTTAGGTTATTTGGATGCAGTCCAGCAAGAGAGAAGCAAACCACAACTTGTTCCATGTAAGAATACCTCTTACTGAAAAGAAAGACAATAGTTCTGACAAACACAGTCTGAAGGGCAAAGGGAAAAAAAAAAATCTGTAGGCAGAAACCCAGAGTGGCATGGCTTTAGGCTACATTGGTACACTGGGAACCAGCTATTTGAAAATAGCATCAACAAAGAGGAATGTTTGAAAATAGGTTTTGAGATAATTTATAGTTATGGCAAGAGGGGAAAAAAACTAAATTCCAACCAGCAAGTACAGCCTATTATCATTTAATTTAGCTAGTGATGCAGTGCCATGCCAAAATTTCCAAGGTCCACATATGCAAAGTACCGGTCCTGTCAAAGGTAGTCCTGCTCAAGTACAATCCACTTAGCAGCACGTGAGAGCTCTGTGTATCAAATTGGCTCCCTGTGCAATGGTTAACGAGTCAAAAAGATTTATTAGTGAGTAGGCACAAGAAAAAGCTGTTATTGCATTCTGGGGAATAACAAATGCGAGCAGACATAGGCCGGTAATTTATAGTCCCGCCAGAGTTGGTCTTCACGGTTGAAGACATAAAATTATATTATGATCTGACAATCAAAGGCATCATGAGCATGATTTAAAATTACTTCCTCTAGGCCGTATTTTTCCTGGTGGATTTGAACAGTTTCAGTTTTATCACACCCCGCGTGTCACGTGTGCTTGGTTTAGCTGTTGACTCGGCTGTTTAAATGATCCCAGAAGAGTTGACTGTCACTGATGTGTCCCGGGATGTTAGTCTACTTTACATGTTTAAATGTGCCTTCACTACAGCGCACAGAAATGTGAGCCTCGGTAGAAGCAGAGAGACAAACAAGTAGCAAACACTTGTTTTGACACTGATATACATGCATGCCCCAAAGCAATATTAGATACCTTACAGAATATTACTCTTTAAATCACCACTCGGAGACACTGAAATAAAACTGTTCCAGTTTCCTCAGATAAAATAAAGGCAAAGCCTTCACTTGCATTTTGTGGTAATCCTATTATACACGAGGCCTCTTTTGCAAGGTTAACAGCTCAAAAACCACCTATCTCAAGCGGATTTAACACATCCTTGTTATTTCTATTGCTATTCCAACCTTTTAGTAAGATTTTAACCAAAAACTTCAATTTTGTGCCTAGATGACATTAAATGAGTGCTGAGGGAGGTTGAAGGGAAGCAGCTGCAGATGTCTTTATACCGAGTACAGTTTGAAGATTCTGTGTTAAAGAATCTGCCGTTCATGTGCTTGTTGTCCTGGTTGTTACACAATTGAACTTAAAGCATCCTACAGTGTGCTGTCAGCTTATTCTGCTCTAACTTTTTTCTGTTTTGCCTCTGATGAAACTTTAGCTAACGGAAAGTTGAGAACTTTCAGACGCAGAAAAAAAAGAGAGATCCCTCCTACACACTTTGCTTGAGAGCAACTTATCTAAACATATCTGTGAATATTCCGAATCCCCAGACGTTGGTTTCCTAATGGTTTTAGCAAACCATTGACCCTTTGTCCAGTGCTGCTGCCAGGTCCCGACCAACATATTAATGAAATGATCTTGAAAAATAGCAACTGTATTTTTAAATTGTGTCGAACCTTGCCGGTCCCTTGTTGATAAAGTCTACTACACTTGACCTCTCATTATTCCACTTGGCATCACTCTAAGGACACGTATTCTTTCTCTGCTACACACTCAACAAGACCAAATTGATTTGCATGTAAGATTCCACATTTCACATATCAGATTTCATTAAATTGTTTATCACTTCTACAGCGGACACTGGTAATAACATGATTTCAGATTTATTTTCCTCTTATTGCTGGGTAAATGCTCAGAGTGCTTATTATACCTTATTATAAGAAAGTGTTTGAATGCCTAGAAAATCCCAAGTGGGGTGCAGCCATCATTTTTATTTTCCTGCAATTTCACATGCCGGTTTCTTGGGTTGAATCCATGATTTTCCAGTAGATTTTTTTTTTGTTTTGTTTTTTTACAGCACCACAAATCAACAACTTAAAAAAAAAAACTACATTATGCAGTTTTGTCTCCTTGTGGACAATGGGGAGCACGTAACGCGCAGGTGTATGGGGGATAACAATCGCATAGGATGACGCAGATGACATTAGGGTTAAAAGCAGGCGAGGGAAAAACAGTTTCCAGTCAGCCATTTAATTTTACATTTTAGCACTGGCCTTTTCAGGGCAGTCACATAAGCAGACCACCAGGATTTTGGTTTCTGAGTCTGAAATAGTAAACACCAGGTTGAATTTCACACTTTACTTCTACTTTAGTTTACGTTTTTTCCCTTGCGCTTGTTGGTTTTTCTTTTTATTTACTCCAATAGGAAGATCAATCAGAATGTCTGCTCATACACAGTGGAGTGAAATGAGAAATAGTGGTGTGGGTTTCACATGCAGGGAATTTTATGAGCTGCACTGATGCAATAAATCAGATATGAAGTTGAACCACAAGGATACTTCAATAAAAGTTTGATAAATACAAACAAAACAAACCAAAAAAAAAGACAAAGAAATCAACAAATACAAAATTCTCAAACTTACTCTATCTTATTTACCGAGGGAAAAAGGGACTCGCCCTAAATTATACTGTTGAAAAGTGTAATAGTTCTTTAAGATGAATATAATAGTTATAAAACTTTTTTTTTTTTTTAATTTAAGTTTAAAAATCGCAAGCCATCCCTGATGTGAATCTGGCAGTGCTCCTGTTTAGCATTGCTTCTTTGTGCACACCTAAAACCTCTTCTTCTGCTGCTAGTTACTTTCAAATGCATTTAGAGAACAACAGTCTTCAGTGGACGAGCGCACAGCATTGAAGCCAGGAGTGCAAACAGAAATGCTTTTGCACCAAAAAGTTGATTGTGTTCATCTGGACGTAGTGTTTTCAGTGGGAGGAACGTTTCGTCACTCATCCAAGTGACTTCTTCAGTCTCAGCTGACTGCAGGTTTCCCCAACCTTATAAACAGTACATTTGACTGAAACTAGCACCACTGAAGGAACCATGGGCTGGGAGGTCAGTTCCTTGATCACTAATATGCAAATTCTCACGACCAACATTGATCAACAACCACTGATCAAGGACCACTGATCAAACATTCACAGAGAATTGACGAATGACTGCAATCATAGCATTGTAAGATGGTGAAAGATGCACCATTAGCCCCCCTCCTTGATTCATAGATGGTCGTTCCCTTTTCACGTAAATAGCCTCCTTGACTCCGCGCTCAAACCAATGTTCCTCCCTGTCCAGGATGTGTACATCCTCATCATTGAACGAGTGTCCACTGGCCTGTAGGTGTGAATAGACTGCAGCGTCCTGGCCTGACGAGGTAGCTCTTGTGTGTGGTGCCATCCACTTTTAGAACATTCACAGGGTTGTGGTCCATGGGATTATCCCCTAGGGTTAGACTGTTTATCCAACCTTTTATTGCAACATCCTAAGGTGTCTGAGGGAAAATATTTTGGGGAAAAGACTTGCACTGTGGTGCATGCCTTCATTTTGTGCTGGCACATAACATGTGCTGGCAGTTTTCTCTTGGCCAAACCAAGACAAACTCACCACACATCCTGCTGAACAGAACTGGCTTCTTTGTTTTTCTGCTCTCTTTTCCATAATTAAGCACAAATCACAGATGTGTAAATGCAAGTGGTCACAAAAGGGACTCTCGGGGAGCATATGGAGACGACCCATAAGCGGATATGGACCAAAGTGAAATCAAAACCAAACCAAAACATGCCAAAACACTGTTAAGTAAAAACTGCCTTGGATAGAGGATATGAATATGTTAGATAAACGGGGTTATGACACATAGCTGAAGCACTTTAAAGAACAGTGTATTCTTAAATATATATATTTTTGATCACGAAAGACAGAAAATGTGTGCGAGGAGATGTGGACATTAGTATATTACAAAGCCAGCTAGTGTTCCACCACCTACTGATGCTAGCAGTAATTTCAACATAACTCACTGGTAATAACGTTATTTTCTGTCTGTTTTTGTATACGTTTTTTCCCCAGTAGTTCAAGTCTCTTGCTGTCGCTTTGTCAGGTTTAAATACCAAACAGGTAAAATATTGCCTAGGAAAACTAAGAAGCATGCGCAGTGGTCAAACTCATAAACTGGAGAATAATTTGGTCTCATGAACTAGGCCAGTATCTTTATTCAAGTGAATGGATGCTATTTGAGACAAGTGTTTAGTTCCAGTAATAAATCAAAGGCTATGGAACACAACAAGGGTCTAACATCCTCAGAACTCAACTGTGCGTCTTGTGGTTATGCTAATTAACCAGTAAGTCAAGAGTGGGATTGATATTCACACAATTGCTGTCTCCAATTTCACTGAAAGTATAAGCAGAACTTGCTGTTAATAAATTGAACCTTCGTGGCTGTTCAGTGATCCTGTTTTTTGGCTGCCTGTGTTGGGTTCTCTTTGGATGCAACGCCTTAAGCTCTCAGGGCAAATGAGAGTTCTCTCAAAAACCAGGTTCATGTGGTTTAAAGCTGCTTTAAAATTCATGACATGCTTCGGTGCGGTTTAAGTGCTGAAAAAAAAAAAAAAGTTTTTTCATGACCATTGTTTGCACAGTGGTAGTGATTTATGACCGCATTGGAAGACAGGCCTTCACGCAGCTGGCATTACATGTAGGCTTACAATTAAGGAATGTTGACATTTTCAACACAATCGATAGTTTTAAAAACAGTGAAGCATGTTCGGATAGAAAACACATTTTTTTTCTGCTTTGCTCCCTTTAAACTACATTTTACGTTCATGTAATGCTTCTATTTATGAGTGAAGACTAGCAGGAATACGGTATATAATGGAAAGAAAATTGAAAGACAATTTAACTTCACGTAGTAATTTAGGGAATAGATCTTTGGTGGAAAGCGGCCTTTTTCAGACACACTCACTGGATACCAAAAGAACATCCACTAGGCTACCTGCTTCACATCTAGGACTGTGCAGTCAGTCATTTTAATTAGTCATCCTTGACATGGCAGCGATGTATCATGTGTGAACAGAGTCTGCTTGGAAGAGCCAGTTGTTAGTGATAACAGCAGCCATGCCAGGGCTTGTAGTAGACTGTGAGCTTTTCAGGCAGATAGAAAGTGAGTCACGGCTGGTAAAGTGAACATAATTAACCTCAAGGGAGCAGGACGGGAGGCAATAGCCTCAGCCCCTGATCTCAGACTAGGCAGCCTGTAGGGTGAAGGAATCAGTAAAGACTTTCTGTTTGTGTATGTGCAATGTATATCTGCTGTCACATCTAAATAAAACACCCCGAAAGAGCTATTAGTTGATTCTGTGTTAAGATGGAAAAACACAAATATAGTTAAAGCCAATAAATGAAAAGTAATGTATAGATTGATGTCAACAAAAACTGAAGGAGGGATTTTTATTCCTTACAAGCAAAGTACCTTTGGCTTTGTGCTCGGCCATTGCTCAGGTTGTCCTCTAATTGCTGGCTTGGAGGTATGACCCCCGTTCCAAGTGTCACTGACCCAGACACGAAACCCCACGGCGTTCTGAATAGAAGGCAGCATCTTACATGACTGTGTTGATATTAGTGATAGTTTGCAGGTGCAAACTAGTGAGTAAAACACACTGTAATATGTCTATAGAGCATAATTAAAGTTAAAAGTAACTTTTATATTCAAAAGTCATTGAATTTTAATCTTTGAGGATTTTGTCACCTCAACATCCGACTAGAATAAATGCCACGACACACTGAAGCTTTTCTGGCAGCATGTGGTGGCCCAACACTTTACTTTGAGCCAGATTTGCTAACAGTGCCACTTTGCCATTAAAACGTTACTGTTTATATTTACTAGTGTGCAGTATTCCACATCTTTGTGACTTAAAGGTATGAACACGGGTATTTTTGACATTTTTGCATATGTATTTGTAGAAGTTTCACGACATTTTGGGAGGAGAATATTTAAATATAAATGTGATTTACTGAGGTTTGTGTCATGCAGTATTACTGCTGATTGCTTTGAATTTAAGACAGAACAAAAAATATATCTTATTTTGGCTCGATGTGGCTGTGACAGTTGCCCCCAGGAGTGTTCATTTATTTGGAGACGGTAGATGGCTACAAGGTGTGAGTGTCATACCAGAGCTTTTGTCCTGTCATGTAATTCTTGTGAGTCCTCACCCTGCAAGCTCAGGGCCAAGCCCCACACATTTCTGAATCTGAATAATATGGCTATTTTGAAACAGGAGTCAAATTTAACTGAGCTAAACTTAACTGAGTAGGACAAACTCAGAAATACAGAACAAAGATGTTCCCTGCATTAGGTGAGGAATGGGTTTCCAGCGTTTCAGTCAGTTTTAGTCAGATTTCCACACAGAGACTGTGTCTGTGTCTTTTCTCAGAAGTGCATTCACGAAGCAATTTTATGAACGTCTCTGTGGTATCGGATCTGCTACATACCAAAGTGAAATGTCTGTCAAATTAGACAATCAATGTTTCAATCAATGTTTTGGTTTCTTCTGCACACCCTACATGTCAGGTCTAACACACAAACAGCAGGTTTATATGGCGGGATGACGTATCCCAAGCAATTCCTAATGCACTTATATCTCCTTCAGCTGTCTCAAACTATCCATCCCTCCATTCTCTTACACTTATCCTTGTTAGGGTCACAGTGGGACTGGAGCCTATCCCAGCTACCACAGGGCCTCTGTGATTTAGGTTTCACTGGTGATTTTTTAATGGGACATGACAAAGAAATGGGCAAATAAGGCCATTTTACCATTAAGCACTTTGAGTGGTCAGTAAGGCTATAAAGACTAGACTCTTTTTTTCACTTTCTTTTGTCGGTTGTCTGTTTTTCTCTCAATTTTCTTGTTTGCCTGGGTGACACATCCCCTCGGAGGATTCTCAAAAACAAACGTGGCAGGCACAAAACATCCTTACAGTCGAAATACAATATTTTCAAAGTCTTGCTGACTGTCAGGAATAAAAAAGGACAATCGTGTCTTCGCGCATGTAGAAAAAGATTACATTTTCCAGCTGTCTGTCACTGTGTGTTCGTGAGCGAGACAGTGAACCCCAAGTTGCTCCTGAAGGTAGGCACGCATCTTGCATAGCAACTACCTGCAATCATTGTTTCGTGAACATAAATGCATAGGAATGAAAGGCAAAACTACAATATGCTTTTTAAAGCACTGAGTTGAAAAACAGTGCAGATGCATGAAGTTCATGTGAAGACAAAGGTGGTCAGCTGAAATAGAGGGAAATTGTAAATGGTACCGGTCAGCCTGACGTGAGCAGGCCACTTCCACTTTTGAGTTGTTTGAAATACTAGCTACTCTCTTTTCTCCTTTCTAAAATTTTTCTAAGCTGAGGAACGTTTGCTTCCTCAAAATTAGTATGTTAGCCACTGCAAACGTGTTACCATGCTGACATGTTTTTCATAGTTGACAGCCCTATGAAATAACCCAAATGTAATAACATTTACAAAAGAATAAAAAGAAAGTCCTTCCCCTTTCTTCTCCACAAAGATGCTCTAAACCGCTGTTTTTTGTTTTTTTTTGTACAAGATAGATTATCTTAAAGGGAACAAAAACATTTAAAAAGTTACAGAAAAATACAACATGAGTCAACCTCTTCCACTCACAGTCCCGCTGGGAGGCAAAGAGATGAGAAGAGGCTTTTCTGGAAAAGCTTAGAGTGAGGAAACGCAGCTGCATCACATGTGGAAGTCTTTCATCGTGTGCGAAAATGAAAAAATGCTCTTCCTCTAGCATTTCATAAGTAACTGATATCGCATAAGGCTGATGATATGGAAGCAATGGTTTGTCATTTGACAGCTAAGCCTCTTTCGCTCCTCATGTCTCTTTCTCGCATCTCACAGCCTAAGTCGAAGGATAGCACAGTGGCATGTTACTGTCAGATAATGTGAGGGGGGCTCAGAGTGGATGGTTTGAAGATGGCGTCTTGTGTCAGGTGAAGTGTTTCAATATAATTTCCTAATGTATGGAATCTTGTGGATTTTCCATTTAATACTTTTTCTTATAGATTTTGAAATGATCTTTACTGCATTATTTGATACTTCTGCAATATTTTACATTGAAAACAGTGTTTTGAAAGTGGGGTATTTAATGCCGGGCATGTGTTCGGGGCATGTCCCACCAGGAGGACCCAGGACACGCTGCAGAGGTTATATGTCTCAGCTGGCCTGGGAACGCCTTGGTGTTCCCCCAGACAAGCTGGAGGAGGTGGCTGGGGAGAGGGAGGTCTGGTCTTCTCTGCTTAGTCTGCTGCCCCCATGACCCGGCCACGGATAAGCGGGAGAAGATGGATGGATGGTATTTAATGCTTTGTTTATGTCATTTTATTATGCCAAGTCTGTTTTTCAGGTTTCTGTTCAGGATTGACTTAAAGCTTAAATGTAACAAGGGCTGTTTATATGGTTTTAATTGATGCAAACAACATGTTGATCATTTTCATGACTTGAACTTTTACATCATAACCAATGGAGCAGGCCCGGTTAAGTGCTTATTTATAGTGCATGTGAAAGGAAACTATTTACAAAATCTTGAGGCAGTGACAGTTAGTAAGATCCAAACTCCAATCGCACATGGAACAGAGACAGAATCTCCTCCACGACTCCCTCTCTCTCACTTATATCACCCACCAAGGGAAATGCAGGGGCTTCTGCACAGAAGAAATGAACAGGTAAGTTGTTGGCCAGGAGAGCGGGAACAAGACTTGCAGACTGGAGAGGGTCTCATTAACACAGTTCAACGCTCAAACGAAGACTGAAAGCTCTCTCCAAGCACAAGTAGTGGCAGGTTGATCAGCAGATGACAAATGGATGAGCTTGATGGCTTGAGGCGTGCAGAAATGGAGGGTGGTAAACGCAAAGGGATCCCACCCCTGCAAGGCAAGGCGTGGTTAACAGCACACAAATGAGCCCACCCGCCCTCTCGTGCTGATAGAGAGAGAAAGCAGGAAAGGCAGAGGCACACAGGAGGACTGGAGGACCATGACCATTCAAATATGAAGGACTATTTGTTTAAACATTTATACAGTGCACTTGAGTCAAGTCTTGCCTAAGCTGCAGCTTTACTAAAACAATGTACACGATGAGTAAGAAAATCATTCACTAAATCATTCCATAAAACAATCTCTCAGTTCCACAGGAGCGCGTTCAGCTTCCAATGATGCAAACATTGAAACAAACGCATTTTATCGGCACGTGTGCTGAGCACAGTCTTTCTAAATATTGTAGCAGGATTGCGCTGGAATGAGTGTCATTATACTTCACATCTACATTATAAAATATGTTATCTCTGGACAACAGTGTTGCAGCCTATCTGATGGTGGTAGAAAGAAAATGGCTAAATCCTCACTCCCCGCATATTTATATGGTTTCTGTTCTCTTACAAACATCCATCAGTCACATCACCTGTTCCTGTCCCAGAAGGCGAATCGTGTATTTCAGTCGGGATTTTAAACAGCAGGACTTTCTACCCATTCTTCACTATCAGTGAAGAAACACTTTGAGATTCATGAATAGGATGAAGTGAAAGAGGAGCACTTCTGTTCAGTTACACTTGTATGGTGTGATATATACTATAGTGAGCGCTTCTGCCAGATCTGTGTGGGCCACCCTGGTAGCGCGTTTCAAAAGTGTCTCACCTACTGAAAGAAATTCCACAGTTCCACACTGCAGAGGTAATCTATCACTGGGGGGTCTTCACGCCATATTTTTTGCTTCACTTTTTGAGAACCCGGTACAACAAACCATACTGAGGAACTGTAAAGTGGAGATGAACGCCTAAAAGTCTGTGCCTAAACTGTAATTCAAGTCAGTTTTACAGTGCGGGAAATAAAATAATGATTTCATCCTCTGCTGAATTTTGAAGTTTGCTCACTTATGAAGATATGAACAGTCTCTAATTTTTATGGAAGTTTCATTTGAATAGAGAGAGACAGAATATCAATATCATATCAAATATCCAGAAAAAAAACACATTGCATAAAAGTAAAAAATTGATTTCAAAGCCACTGAGGGAAATGGAAGAAATAAAATTACCATCTCTCTGGAGCTCTGTGCAACTTCTGAATTGCAGCCAAGAAACTTAAAGGATTTAGGGGGTGGGCTGTAAAAAGGGGTGGGCCAAAATCCCTCCTGAGATGTGTGCAACCATGGTGACTAGGGCTGGGACAACGCGTCGACGTAACCGATTAAGTCTACGTAAAAAATTTGTGTCGATGCCTCGTCACTTTCAAAAAAACACATGGCGGCATCGAGTAGCGGTAACATGTCGACTTAAACCACGCCCCCCAATCACGCAGTTCTACAGTATGGGGATATTTTAACCGAAAAGGAAGTGATGCAGTCGTTTGCCGGCTTTGTAAGGTGGAAATGGCCGATCATAAAACGACCGTAAGTTTTCAACTTTTTTACTAACGCTGGTTTTTACCCTTTAATTCATCCAGACACCCCCCACGTAGACATACACTCACTCATAGACGGAGATAAACACCCAACCTCCGTAAATGCAAAACTAATTTAAGCTGCTTAGCAGTAACATATATCGTTAGATTAATCGATGCATCAAAAAATGTATCACTAGATTCATCGATTCGGAAAATAATCGTTTTGCCCAGCCCTAATGGTGACCAACAACAAGAAGCGTCTTACTGCAGTGCTTGCCAACAAAGGTTTCTCCACAAGCACAAAGTCGTGTTTTACTTGAGGATCATATTCTGTTATATAAAACCATAACTACTATAAAACTTAGACACTGTTCATTCCTTTGTAAGTGAACAAAGTTTTACAAAGTTGTATGAATTACTGCACTCATTCACCAGAAAGAACTTTCGTTTTCTATTCCCTTTAATTCCACTGTTGCTTATTTGACACTTAAATGACTCCTTCTTGTCTTTCTTTTCTGTCTTGTCGCTTTTACTTCCATTATTGGATGCTGTGCATTGCTTTGCAAAGCACTTTTGTGACCCTGTTTCTGAAAGCAATATATGAATACATTTTGCCTGCTCGAATTTATGCACTTGATGGAAAGCATGTGTGACATGTGGCTCTAAAAACTGCAGTCTGCTCCTGTAGACGGGTGATCTTTGCTCAGGGTAGAACGGCTCCGCTATGAGTCAACGTCCTGAGGAAGTAAGTTCCTGTCATCTAGTTCGCTATCTCTCATTTGGGTGATTACACTCTCTAATTGGTGGCTATATTTTTGTATTCTACTTATGATTTATGCGGTGTGTTATGTGTGAACTCGGGCACATTTATTAGGTATTTTTAGTCTATATAACCATCACTTTTTGCTCCTCGCATTCTGCATAATCATCATAGAGACAATTATGTAGTTTGAGGCAAGTCTGCGACAATTATTAATAACTGTACACATAACAGGCTCATTAAACGGACAATCAGTCCTCTGGTTTGAGAACACATAAAACTTATAATTTGTATTTTTTAAGACCACATCTTACACAGATTACTTCTTTTTTTTTTTTTTTTTGTATTAACGGAAGAGCAGGCACAACACAAAGCTTATGCTTTAGCCCCCCCTAGTGTGTCATCAATGCAAATGCATGAAATAGGAAGACTGCTACACTAAGGATTATTTGGAAAATGCATAACTACTGTAGAAAACGAGGCAGTCATAACTGAACAGATTTTACACAAAGCTAGCTTCCTATGTTTCTGACAAATTTACACTGTCAATGATCTACTTCCATTTGTCTGAGTTCACTTTTGAGTGTGTGTGTTTTTTTTAATGCATCCAAACAATGTGTTAAAATAGCCAATAAGAAGTGGTACTCCGCCTCTCACCGCATGACAGCTGGGATAGGCTCCAGCTCACCCTGGCAAGCCTGAATGGGATAGGGCGGATGGCTTGGTGTAGTAAATAAATGAAGTCTGGCATGGAAGAACTGGACTAACACAGCCACTGGGGGTCACAAGTCAATATACTTCTTGTGTCAGTCCTAAGCACGGATAAATGGGGAAGGTT
Organism: Pelvicachromis taeniatus; assembly: GCA_015108175.1. Taxonomy (NCBI): domain Eukaryota; kingdom Metazoa; phylum Chordata; class Actinopteri; order Cichliformes; family Cichlidae; genus Pelvicachromis; species Pelvicachromis taeniatus. Next base: position 17,361 of record VURO01012358.1, read on the forward strand.
GCATGAGGAAGGGCACCCAGCATAAAATCATTTGCCAAATTAAATAAGTGGATCAGACAGGTGAACTGCTGCTGTGACCCCCGAAGGGAAGAGCCGAAAGAAGAAGAAATGGAAGACCTTTGCTGATCCGGACAGAAACCTGACATCAACCCATCAACCCTATCCAAGTGCTTTATACTGCAGTAACTGCAGTTTTTTTTAATGATCTTGTGATTGAAAAGAATCGCTCTAGGTCTCTGCTATGGCACAGGATGCTTTTGAAATGACACATTTAAGTGGATAAGCAGAAGAAAATGGCTGGATGGAGATTTAATCTGAACTAGTCCCATTTTTGTGATGACTTAAGAACAGATAGAATTCCTATCCTCCCTTTTGACAGAGTAAGTTCTTCCCTGTTTCTTTTATTACTATGTTGTAACAGACAAATTTTACACACACATCATGGATATGTGTGTAAAAATCTGTTCGTCTCCAAATAGGATCTGGTCGCCTCTAAATTGTGTTACCGTGCACTCGCCAAAGGGTCAGTCTTAAAATCTGATCACATGTACCCTCCATCCACAGAGGCAGACTGCCTGAAGCTTATCCTGCACCACCACCTAGAGGTGTTCTTCTAAAATAGCAGCCACTAATTTAGAATGAAATGTTATGGTGAAATTAGCAGCAACAATAAATACACGTTTGTATAAATACATTTTACAGCTATTACTTATTAATAAAATTGTCCCTCTCCATGAATTCAGACAAGAGGGCTATTTAAATAATACATATAGGAGCCACGTATGACATTTAGTTTTTGGTTTTGGGGTTTGTTTGTTTGTTATTTGCACATTAGTGTTTTTAGGAAATGCGTATTTTCCAAATCCAGATTTATTCTCACATTCAGCATGATACCGTGGACTTTGTATACAAAGTCAGGGCGTGGTTTATGGAGTGACGTTAGTTTGATATTCATAAGGTAATTCAAAATACAAAACTGTGAATGTACTCCATTTGTACATTTTATTCTGCTATATGTTTTTTTGTTTTAATAGACTTGAAGTTTAATAGAATTCTTTATTTAGGAAGTTGATGTACTTTTTTAAAACCTTTAAACTAAGGTCTATGTACATGCAAATTGCTGAAGAAGTCGTTCTTTGGGTAATCAGTTCATCCTTGCCTGCGACTGTAATACACCAAATTGCAGTAACTCAGCACAATGCCTCAATTCTTCAGTTTTCTTGTACTTGGAAGTTAAATTTGTCATTGTTCTGGTTTTAGTGATTCTCAGTTAGACCAACAAATAAATCAACATGTTTCTCCTGATAACAGACAAGATGTTTTTCTATGGTTACTGGACTTTCTGCACCCAAGTGAGGCTTTCTCCTGTTAATGCATTAAGGACACTGTCTTTCACCTGATCCAAGCTTCTCTTAAGCATCTAAGGCTCGTTTTATATGGCATCAGGTCAGCCCCTTTTCTTTTAATAAGGGCTGAGGATTGGGAGAGTGCTACCCAATGACATAATGAACTTTGGTGGTGATAATAAGGGGCTGAAGGAAGAGATTAGGTTTTAATGAATCACTTACCAAATGATAATGGCTTCCTGAGGACTGTCATTAAATGCTTTAATGATGACTTTGACCGCTTCCATCCACAGGGCGCTACAGAAAACTCCCTGGCGGAATGCTGCCATTAAGGCCTGATCTGAGAAAAGTCCTTTATATTTTCGATGCAACAAACACTGAAGCATCAAAGCCCTATAATGCAAAAATCAGTGTGTTGACAGGAAACATATCAGAAAACATATCAGATGCTTAAACTGGGACATTTTAGCATTTCATTAAAAATATTAGCTCAATTTGATATTGTTATGTTTTCTATCTTCCACTGTGTGTCATGGTTGTGGATGCTTTTGAGCCAACATTTTCTTCTTCTGTTTTTATGACCTCTTGTGTTGTGGTTTATTATTTAATGTTCATATTAGTAATCCTGAGTTTATTCTATGTTAACGTTTCTACATTTAGGTTCCCATTTGTGTCTTTGCCCTCTGTGTCCCCTTCTGTGCCTGTATGTGTTTAGGTGTATTAGTCATTGTGCCTTATTTCCCTTTTCTATGCTTATGTTCCTTTCCTTGTGTGTGTCATTCCACGTTTCCCCATCTATGTTTATCTCTCTAGACCTTCTCGTTTTCCCGAGTGTTCTGTCCTCCCAGTCCCTGTGTCATGTTATGATGTTTTGTCTCCCGTTGTGTCATGTTTCTCTCCCGTCCTCCCTCTCGTCTGCCTTTCAATGTTCCACCGTTTTCTGTTTTATTGTGAAAGTCTTGTGTCTTCGTGTTCGGTATGCTTCCCCTGTGGCGTCATGTTAATTCGTGTCAGCTGTGTTCCCCGTGTGTTCTCACTTCCCTCGTTATCCTTCAGCGTATTTATGTCAGCGTCTCCCTCGGTCCTGTGTCGCCATCTCTTTTGTGGTTGTGTGTTTTTGCTTTCAGTTTAATTTTGTTTCTTTTTTGTACCACCTACACGCCTGCAAATAAAGCTGTGTTGTTGTTTTTTTAGTTTACTTTTTGTCTCCCTGAGTCTGCTTTTGGGTCCTTTCCTGCCTGCACACAGCCGAATTATGACACTGTACATAAAAATAAAATATTCAAATGATTCTGTTCTACTTTTATTTACATTTAAAACATCTTTTAATCCTTTCATTGAAAGTTGGGGTTTAAAATATTTGAATTTATATCATGACAGATGTAATACTTTGCCTCAAAGACCAAAGTTAATGATAATAATGCCCAAATCAACATAAATCAACATACCGTAAATTCCGGACTATAAGCCGCTACTTTTTGCACAAGCTTTGAATCCTGCGGCTTATTGTCTGGTGCGGCTTTTCTAAGGCTTTTTCATGATTTTTGTGACATCGTAAGAGGATTTGTTTTGGTTTGTTCCGCCATTTTGCCTGGCGGAAAGGCATGTGATCAGACACCGAAAAGAGTGATATGTTGGTCACATGTCCGTCCGCCAACCAAAGTAGTACCGTACGAATTAGCGCGAAAAAGAGACTAGATTAGCAAGCTGGCTCTCGCTGGCCCTGTACCCATATCTGCAGCAGGTCTCCAAGGTGAACAGCCTCT